>OOFG01014250.1:4023-16915 GCA_900323295.1 Molva molva
GTTTCAGTTTTTTATGTGCTTTTTTATCTATCTGGGTGTAATTGACCTATTAACCGGGTGTTAAGCTGTTGGTGCCGGGGGATGGGGGGTCGGGGGGGATCCATATGGTCTGCCAACCTTGCTCTTCATAACA
Source organism: Molva molva (assembly GCA_900323295.1). NCBI lineage: Eukaryota > Metazoa > Chordata > Actinopteri > Gadiformes > Lotidae > Molva > Molva molva. The sequence goes on from OOFG01014250.1 coordinate 4,157, forward strand.
AGCAGCCATGTATCATTATGGATTTAAATGTTAAGGTGATGATTCAATCGATTTGTAGTAAAGGTCAAGGCATTGGTTGGGATTACCATTTGTGCTTATTGTTACTGAGTGCATAGAACATGCATAACGAAACAACAATTTATGTCAGGAGAGAGACCGAATATAGCACAATAGAAAAATGCACATGGAATTGATTCTCAGAATTGAAAACCAGTTTCCTTATTTTTCATGCATGCATTTATACAAGCACACACGCGCTCTCTGTCTCTCTCATACACACACACACACATCTATCTTGTGCCTGCCTAGTTTATAGCTAAGCACATAACATTGCAAGATTAAAGACAACATATTAACCTTCTAATGGTGCTGTTGCTATACTGCAGACAAACAAGACTTCTTCGATATAATTATGTTTATCAATATTATGGGGCAGACTGTTTCGACAAGCCTAGAGTTTATCTCTCTCTTGTTGTTTTTTTCTCTTTGAGTTTGAAAGCCTTTAAGACAATAGACAAGCACACGGTGGCTTACGGGGAATACTTGATATTCTCCACCGATGCTGTGCTTGGTCCACAACACTGTTAATAGGCGGCCATTTTAATTAAAGTGAGTTTACACTGGGAGTGCTCTAAAACATGTTCAAACAGCCTGGAATGACAACTATTTGATAGGTTACATTGTTGCCTCCGCACTGTAAGTAGACGATAAGCGGCGTGTATGCAGAAGGACTTGGCGGCGACGCATTCTAAAGAGCAGAGGCTCTGTGTTTAATCAAACCGAGTCAATCCGCAAGGCCCCCTTTTCCACCGATATTATTCATGGGTGTATTTTTCTCTTCTGCCTTCCTTTGCCTCCTATCCCACATCCATTACATCTTTATCACAAACATTTTCATTATCAGCAGCGGCTTTGCCACTTGCCTTCACTCAACCCCTTATTCCATTACGTGCCAAGTCAGCGAATCTCTTTCACACATACACACACACACACACACACACACGCACACACACACGCACACACACACACACACAAACACACACAAACATTCCTCTGCCTCACCTGATGGACTGTGATACGGAACTCGTGGTTTCAATTCCGCTGCGCCGACCACGAAGGAAACGCAGAGCGCGGGGTAGCTGTTGACACCGCCTGCCGCTAACCTGTCAACTATTCAATTTAAGGAAAAAACGTGTAGGAAACACATCTTATCTTATTGAAATGCAGCGCCTCACATTGTGCACCACGTTCCACTGATGACAACCGGGACGGCCATATTTATTTTTATAATGTTTATTTTATATTCAGATACCCTCTATAGCTTAGAAACCCACACACACCATCGCCATCGTCACTGAGGCGTTTCCGTTCTAGTAATGGAAATTAAATATCAAGTCGAAAGTTTTCACCCGGGTGATGGGGTTTGGCTTGTGTTCACAGTTTTATATGGGCCCATGCATGCTTGTTTGCGGCCCTGTTAAGATACATGGACTGCGCCGGCGTTACCGCATTATGTCAAAGTTATCCAGAGGACAAAGGACAAAAACTGCTTTATGCCCAGTGGATTCTTTTCTTTTTTTTCCTATCATTAAAAATAAACCAAGGAAATGCTATGCAGATCACAAATGGGAAAATTGCAAATGTTTCTCTCCCCTCCTTTACCCTGTCTGAATCAATTGAGCAAACCGGCATGATATTTGATGGCCTGTGAGCTCCAATTATTAGAACAATATTATGCCTGTGCTAAGTTGGGGCCACTCCGGTGGAATTCCAATTGTGTTTGGGGGCTATTTGTATTGGTGTTAGTCCTTCAGAGTCCAGCGAAGGGCACACAGCTCAATAACTCAATTCTTAACAATTAGCCCCTGACACGTCTGTCAGAAAACACAGAGAGAGAGAGAGACAGAGAGAGAGAGAGAGAGAGAGAGAGAGAGAGAGAGAGAGCGGGAGAGAGAGAGAGAGAGAGAGAGAGAGACAGCGGGAGCGAGAGAGAGAACAGGAGAGAGAGAGCGAGAGAGAGAGAGATCTTTATAAAACATCCACTCTGGGTACCTGGGTGTGGAGACCTTCACAGGGAAGGTAAGACTGTAAGAATCCTAATAAATATCATGGTGGGTATCATCTGAATATCGACTACAGGGTACGCCAGCGACCACGCCCCGCTGTCACTTGTTTTAGTTTATTTTCATATAAAGTAGGTCTTTAACTTTAATCAAAGGAATTGTTGTATTCTCTGTTATATTACATTATGTGGTGTAGGTGTTGCGTTACCTCTAGTATTCATTTAAATGAATACTGGGGTTAGGGAGTGGGTTAGGGGGTAGTGCCAGGTGATGTGTTGGGTCTGGTTGGGTGAGGGTTAGGTGGTCTGTGGGGTTAGGGAGTGGTAGGGGGTAGTGCCAGGTGGTCTGCGGGGTCTGGTTGGGTTTGGAACTCTGTGAGGTTAGAGTCAAGGTTAGGTCTAGCAGGGTCATGGTCCGGGTGGTCTGTTCAGTCTAGCAGGATCATGGTCCGGGTGGTCTGTTCAGTCTAGCAGGGTCATGGTCCGGGTGGTCTGTTCAGTCTGATGGTGTGCAGAGCTTCAGAACCAGCTGGCTCAGGGAAGTGTTCTCCAGGAGCATCTCTCTGTGAGTGAGGGCCATGGTGTGGTTACTTTATTTCAGGTGAGGTTAGAAATGTAATTCTCTTTTCTGTATTTTGATGATAGTCGGATATGGTCCTGCTTCTTCTCTGCATTCGTTATTTGGTGCTTTTCTTTGGACTCTGAGGATGGATTTGCAGTATTCTGTATGCAGTCTCAATTTGGTGTTTGCCCCATCTTGCAAAGTCTTGGTTGGCGAGTGGGCCCCAGACCTCACAGCCATAGAGAGTGATGGGTTCTATTACTGAGTTCAATATTTTAAGCTAGACTTGAACTGGGATGTCACGTTAGATGTTTCTTCCGATGGCACAGAATGGCCTCCTTGCCTTGTCTCTCTGGTCGCTCAAAGCTTTGTAGAAGTTTCTTGTGTTGCAGATGTTTAGGTGTCGTTTTTTGCATATTATCTATCTAGTATCGGGGAGTATTGTATTAGGCGGATATAGAATATAGTTATAATGAATGTTTTGAATATAAAATATAGAATATAGTAGAATACAGAGATTACCCACCTCCACTCTTTTACAAAATCTTGCAGAATGTCAGCTTTTCTAGGAGCTTTGGTAAACACACAGGCACAGTGATGTAGACGTAGATTGGGTCTCTTGTTATCAAACTAGAAACATTTGTTAATAACATGTATCTTATGTTTAACTTCAAGGACAGGAAAGGGTTTTATTTCCATAATTGTAGTGTAGTGACTCAGGTTACGTAACCCCTCTTAGGGTACCCATGATCATAAAAAGATATATCATGTATGTGTATCCTGAAAGGTGTTAAGTCAATTATAATAAACCCTAATAACTGTGGTTCTCACATTATTACATAAAAAAAATTACCTTACCTCGATTGAAACCATGAGATTTCTGAAAGAAACGGCACACCTCCAAGAGCAAATAATATACAGAAAAGGCAAGTTACCAAAAAACCCAAAGAAGATTTGTGGGTAAAGAATCTAGGTTCATGAAACTGAACCTGTCCTAGGCAAGCGATTTAATTTTAGGAAATCGAACATTACTATGGTAACCACGGTTTTGTGAACTATTGGATCAGTCTATATGGTATCCTTCCTTCCGCACCGCAGGATACACTACGAGGTAACAAAGTCCCGTCTACGGGTGGTGACACAGCTGTGTCCACCCCTTAAACCAGGGTTAGGGTTAGCCTAAGTCCTCAAATCAGACAACTGAATTTCTTGTCTATAAAGGGAACGTCGTGTCTATAAAGGGAATGTCCTGTCAACAGGGAATGTTGTATTGGAAGATGATTAAGCTTGTTGTTCTGCTGCTGGTGTTCTCTGGGGTGACCTGCTCTTGTGATCGTCCAGGTAAGATCTGACTCACTCACTCTCTACTGCCTCCACAGCATTGATGAGTTCACAGTCAAATGATAATCAAATGATCCCTGGTCTCACCATCATCATCACTATCCTCATCCTCCTCATCCTGAGTGTATTCTCCTTTCAGTTCCTCCGAAGGGGGGGTCTACCTGTGAGATGTACACAGACATGAAGTGTTTGTATGTAACTGAGGGGGAGGCTCTTTACATCGTACCAGACGGTCTGAAGGGCTTTAAGTACGACTCCCAGCAACACCTGTTCGCATGGCACCGCCAGCAGGGAGGCACCTACTTCTCCTCCTCAGAGGAGGAGCGGATCCATCACCACGGCCCTGCCCTCCTCTTCCTTCCTATCTCTGTCAAAGACAGCGATCTCTACATTGCCCGGTGAGACAGCCACTAGGCATACCACAGTGAGAGAAACTGACAATAACACTTCAGAGTTATGCCTCAAACAGCGTGGGGAGAAATAGTAGAGCTGGAACATGATTTCCTGAGTTGGTTCCTGGGTGGTTGAGTGTTTGTAATAGTAATGATGGATAAAGCAGTCTTCATGCCAGACAGTGAACTGGGCAGTGCTTCCTGTGTCTTCATGGCCTGCTCCCCCCTGGCAGGCTCAACCGTTCCGGGGAATGCCACATCTTCTACGTACCTGTGTATGTGGTGTCGAACATTGCTCCCGCGGGACTATATTCACTCTACAACCCCACCAAAGTCTCTGACTCCAACCCCACAATCACCTGTCCAGATAAGGTTGTGGATCTATGCAATGTTACCAAAGGGGATCTCAGCTGGTACCGGGTATGTCACCGGTCTCTGTATCCACTGTCTAACCCCTACCTGCTCCTTCATGACCTGTCCCTTCATGACCTGTCTCTGTACCCACTGTCTAACCCCGACCTGCTCTTTAATGACCTGTCTCTGTACTGTTTAACCCCTACCTGCTCCTTAATGAACTGTGTATGTACTGTTTAACCCCTACCTGCTCCCTAATGACATGTCTATGTACTGTCTAACCCCTACCTGCTCCTTAATGAACTGTGTATGTACTGTCTAACCCCTACCTGGTCCCTAATGAACTGTGTTTATAGCCACTGTGTAACCCCTTCTTAAAGACCCACCCTATTCTTTTTTCCTCACAGAAATCCAGTCTGATGGCGGGGAAGATAGGCCGGATCCTGCGGCTGCTGGGGGCCACCAAGGCAGACAACGACATGTACACATGTAGGTGCACCTGGAGACACAACAACAAGGAGTACAACTCCAAAGCCTCCCAAGAACTGCAGATCCAAGGTCAGTCTCCAGAAACACTTTAAGGTTAAGGGTTAGGGTCAGAGCATGTGTATAGGTAACTCAGTGAGTTAACTATATGAATTGATATAGATAGAGATGTATACATATATAGGTGATTCTACTGAATTGAGTATTCAGATTTTAGATATTTATCAAGAACATGTTTTGTTCATGAGATGTTTCCATTTACAAGCGTTGTGGAAATTCTTCGAACTGTATTGACAACGTAACTCAGAATAAACTTAAAGAGTTTATTGTAATAAAGGGTAATAATAGTATAAAAGAAAAGTAGTCTCTGCAGAGAGGCCACACAACACCACAAGCAGACAAAGGTTGAAGCGCTGCAGTGAGCCCTGAACAGTGGGCACACTCCAGTGTTACAGCAGGGACACGTCCTTGAGGGCCAGCTGCAGATAGGGATGCCCCCTCTCCTTTCGGCATCTCAGGATGAAGCTCGTGGTATTGCTATGAATCAGCCAAGGCTCTCAGTTACCCCCCAAGGGTGATAAGCGTGGTTACTATAATAACTTACAGTGAGAGCTTACAGTGTATTAGTGTCTTGAGAAAATCTTGTCTTGTGGAAATTTCCATTACACAAGGAGGTAGCTGTCCCTATCCCTGACTCCTAAATGTCGTCTTACGTACGTTTCTGAAATATAACTATTTGATTCCCTCGGGAGCTGGAATGATCTAGATCGATTCACAAATTCACCATCCAATGAATTAGTCACTACCGAAGCACAAACAGCTTCCGTCTACACACAGCCTAACTTAGTTTGGGCCAACGACGCAATATGGAGGGAAGAAGAACACACCTTTCATCGACACACATGAGTACCATTCCTTTCCAGGTGAGATTTAGTAAATCCCTTCTGCTGAGTTGGAGACCATCAAGGGAACTGCATGCTTTGATATAACCATCCACTCCTACTTACCAAAGTGAAACCATTCTATGTGGAGGAAGAACAGACCGTTGCACCCATCATGTTATAAGTACTGCCAAGGAAACAATCCAATATAGAGTTCCCAGTGTATGTTGCAACTGGCTGTCCTGTCGTTGATTCCATCCATTTACAACAAATACCACAAAATAAGTTCAGTCGGGAGATGTAAGAAGATCTGGTCAAACAGGCCCAGATGATGGGCGGTTAGGAACAGCGAATCTGCCCCATGCTCTGGATATGAAAGGACTCTCTGTCCAGTCAAGGATGTCGCTGAATAACTCAGCGATGCAAGCCATACGCTGGCATCGTGCATACAGGTGCCCTGGATGTTAAAATGATGCAGAGTATTGGACCGAAACCCACTTCTTCTGGCTGCATGATCTGGTACACGATGGAAGAGGTCATGACCCTAATAGACCCATCTGAAAATGCGTCTCACAGACATTCCCAGATCAACATGTTTTGTGTCTAAAGTGTCTAAAATGATAAATCTGAAATAGTGTTGTCACCGGCCGGCCCGCGGGTCGTTCAATCTAAAAGAAAGGTTTTGCAGCCAACAAAAACAGGTCGGTACATATCAGTGAAAACCAAGCACCTACAACATAATCAGCCTAGGCTTCCAAAAAAACAACAACAGGTATATCAAATTGATCCAAAATTGTTATTGTAATTCCCAAAATAGCATGGCGCTAGATGCCACATTAGGAAACTAGGCCCCTAATAATTCAGAAGCTAAAATAAATGGCTAACTTCAACTTGCAAGATGTCCCTGTCAGAGAAGAAAGGCTGATACAGAACAAACTATTTTTCATGATCTTTTAGTCAAGTACCTATTTCAAGGCTGTACAGCGCATTGAAAATGATTTATATTTTCAAGCAAATCAGAAGTGGGGTTGTTTTTTCCAACCCCAAGGAAGCAGCATTTGGTCTATAGGGGCCTTCAACCTCAAAAGAGTTTGACACCGCTGGATTACGTGCTTATTAGTTTCTCCATAAACATTCTAGCTATTATGATCCATTTTCAAAATTTGACTGGATTCGATGTAAGTAAGCAAATGGGCTCATTTATGTAGATTGATGACGTTAAGTGGAATAAGTGTCATCTGGTCATCATGTGACACCTCCCAACATCCAGTGTTTGATACTCACTGACAGACGTCAATAACCTCGTTCCCAGAAAACTCATCTCGCAACGGAACGCCTGGACTTCGGCGTGAGCTCTATCCGTTTCAGTTCCACGGGTTTAGCGCCTGGACTTCGGCGTGAGCTCTATCCGTTTCAGTTCCACGGGTTTAGCGCCTGGACTTCGGCGTGAGCTCTATCCGTTTCAGTTCCACGGGTTTAGCAGCTGGACTTCGGCGTGAGCTCTATCCGTTTCAGTTCCACGGGTTTAGCGACGCATGAGGGATGGAGGGACTTCTCGATGACATCCGTCTCCATCGCATGTTTCGGATATTGCTTTGTCAAATAATTCATCAGAAAACTCTCATAGTTGTTCTCCTTGTCTTTGTTGCTGTTCTTCTTGTCGTGTTCTAACTCTTCTCGCTCCGTGGACTGTTAACTGGTGTACACAGCTCATAGGAAGTAAGAGACTGGAAATTGTGTTTCTGTAGACTGGGATAGTGCTACAATGCATGACCCTCTCTCAGCCTAAGACGTCAACACTACAGTAACCAGAGCTTCATTGGGAAGTGGGAAATGCACAATAATGGTGTCTCTTATCTCATGGTGGTTAATCCCGTTGTTCTTTGTATTTTCTTAAACCCAAAGATCCGGTGGCTCATCAGAAAATTCAAATCATCGATCCACCAAACAACAAGGAGCTGATTGTTCACCCAGGTGAGCTCCTAATTTTGGGGTCGCCCGAGATGCAGATGGGCTCACGGGAGATTGCAGACGGAGGAGATATAGATATTTGATGATGCATTGTTGATTGACAAAATGATGGTTTGAAAGGTTGCGTAATGGTCTTGCCTATTTACGAACAAACTGCGTAATGCTTCATAGGCACAAGTGAACTACAACTTATCAGAGTGTGATATGATACGCATTCATGACCGGGGCATTGTTATTACAGGTAGACATGGGTAGGGGGTAAAGCCATTCTGGGGAAGCAGAAAATCAAATTGTTTGGAGTCGCAGGAATTTCCAGAGCCTAAAAATGCGATCAGAGGCCCAAAATGTTTGGGGAACCCCTGTTTTGACCTGAAGAACCAGAACCGCTATTCTCCCAGAAACAGGGTGATGTTGAACAGTGTTCTCCCAGAATCAAGACCAACAGCCTCTGGTTCCTCTCCAGGTTCCCCGCTGTGGATAAAGTGTCGGGCCCTCTGTGGGACCAACGTCAACATGAACTGTAAGGTCACGTGGGAGAAGAACAACCACAACATGTCTGGGATGGAAGGCTACAGCCAGAATGTTTCCAGGTGAGAGGTAGAAGATAAAGCTACGAGATGGATCCATCTTCAGAGAGCCTCCAGTTCCCCTCCACTCATGGTGGGAAAACATTTTCTTCTCAGTTTTGGCCTTTCGTCGGAACAAAAGCAGCATTTTCCACCAAAAAATACAGAGCTACTTCTACTAATAATATTAATACATTTCAATACAATTCATACTATAACTAATACTACTAATATTATTAATAATAATATTAATAATAATAGTAAAGTGATTGAGCTCCATCTATCTCGTGGTGCTGCAGGGACATCGAGGAGCCTTCCAAGAAGAGCTTTTTCTCCTCCACCCTGATGATTAAGAAGGTCCAGGAGTCTGACCTCAAAGCCTCCTTCAGGTGTCGGGCTGAAGACCAAGTTAGCATCAATTACCGCACTCTTACCCTCAAGCCTGCAGGTCTGTGAAGATCATTTCTAATATAACACAACATATTATTAATATATAGAGAGGAAACCCTTGTTAATCCTCCTTCCTACCTGCTTCTCAGAATCTCTGACCAACCTGGTGGTGGCCATGATGTGTGTCAGTGCTGTGTTCCTGTTAGCCGCCACTGCCATCAAATACTTTGCTGTGGACCTAGTTCTGTTTTCCAGAAGATTCCTGCCATGCACCAAGGCCCGCAACGGTGAGTACATCACAATGGTGTCTTCTAGAGGTGTAAAGTATGTAGTCGACGTGTTTCAAGTGGATACACCCCAGGCGTGCGAAAAACGACTCATGGTAAAAAGACGTGAGCTCCCATCCACGCTAGTTAAAAAGACGTGAGCTCCCATCCACGCTAGTTAAAAAGGTGTGAGCCCCATCTGTACTAGTTAAAAAGGTGTGAGCCCCATCTGTACTAGTTAAAAAGACGTGAGCTCCCATCCACGCTAGTTAAAAAGGTGTGAGCCCCATCGGTACTAGTTAAAAAGACGTGAGCTCCCACAAATGCTAGTTAAAAAGAGGTTAGCCCCCATCGGTACTAGTTAAAAAGACGTGAGCTCTCATCGATACTAGTTAAAAAGACTTAGGATCTAGGCCTATGCACCCACCCGTGTGCACACGACTTCAAGGCTATTCCAGAGGTGTTTCAAGTAGAATCTAGAGGTGTTAGGTATGTTCTTGAGCTGTTTAAATTATGTTGTATTTTCCAGAGGTGTAACATACATACATACATCAAATTGCCTGGGTCCTAGATCCCAAAAGCAAAATGTAGATAAAAGCATAACCAGTATAACTCCACTGCTGTATGTGCTAGATTGGTCACATATGTGTTCCAGAGGGTTTTAAACTATGCTCTATGTCTGCTGTATGTGCTAGATTGGTCACAGATGTGTTCCAGAGAGTTTTAAACTATGCTCTATGTCTGCTGTATGTGCTAGATTGGTCACAGATGTGTTCCAGAGAGTTTTAAACTATGCTCTATGTCTGCTGTATGTGCTAGATTGGTCACAGATGTGTTCCAGAGAGTTTTAAACTATGCTCTATGTCTGCTGTATGTGCTAGATTGGTCACAGATGTGTTCCAGAGATGTTGAACATATGCTCTATGTCTGCTGTATGTGCTAGATGGGTCACAGTACGACGTCTATGTGGTGTACTACTCTCAAAAGGAGAGTAAGGCAATGGAGGAGATCCTGAGCAAGTTCCTCTACCGGGCCCTGCCCCGGGTCCTGGAGCAGAAGTGTGGCTACAGGGTCTTCATCCATGGCCGCGACGACATCCCCGGAGAAGGTCTCAAGTTTAATATCCGCATAGCATTTTTTGTACGCATATGTAATGTGTTTTACTGAACTCACGTTGCACCAACAAAGAAACACAAGGGTTATTAGCAGCACTAATGCTGGTGAAAGGAAAGAGGAAAGTGGGGGGAACTCAGGAGGATGCGACACAAAGTACTTTTTCAGCATCATAAAAAGCCTGCCCACTAAAAATATACAAATTAACAGAATAATTGTTCTGGTAAGGTGTATACAAAATTAACTTCTTAATGAAAATTCATAACTAGGACAGGAATGAAGAGACATTAACATATATTTGTGTATCATTCAACAGTATAGTTACGCTGTTGTCACGGATTGGCATCAGATAACTATGCTTCATAACATAGATACCATATTGTTGACAAATACAAAATGCGTGTATACATCCCTGACACGCAACACAGTATCCCATCACAGGAAGTACTGAGGTATCTGCGTGGTCAGATACAATCACAGATACATCCTTCTTCAGATGCTTGTCAGACCAGCATCCTTCCACTTAAACATTGACTCCTTACTAACCTGTTCAAAATGAATGCACAAGAACTACACAAAGGGATTGGACCCATCGCTAGCTGCAGCACTAGGAGCAGTGAGCAGCCACAGTACAGCGCCCGCGGACCAACTCCAGGTCTACTGCTAGTGCCTTGGTAAAGGGCACAGGCAGGAGTGTCCAAGTCTTTGGACAATCCCCCTAGTCACTTATTTTGTATCCGTAGGAACCCTATTGTATTCGTTAGTATTATTTTATCTTTTTTTCTGACAGGTCTCGGAGACTACATGGTAAAAGTTGTATAAATTGGCATGCTTGTAGAACTTATGAAACAAGTGACGGATGCAGAAGACCGGCCAGATTTGCCCATAGGTGTAAAAGAGTTTGAGCGTTTCCACTCGGAATGTGCAATATGCATGAAACTTTGTATTCCTCATGATGAACAACTTTCACGCTTAAAGCCATAGGGTCAAACCCTTTGGATTTAATGCAATGACCCCAACTTGACCAAACGCCCACACACGATTCTGAGCCCTAGGTCGTATAAGCTGCAAACTAGGCCAACCTGTACCAGGTGACTGTTGGACTTCATGGTGAAAAGATCAAAGCAATAAGACCATAGACAGTGGAGAAATACCATTATATAAACCAATATATGCATATGCGTCACAATGATGTAGGCTCTGTGGTTTAGGATGGCTAAAATTAGGAGATTCCATAGTGTACCCATGCCAAATTTCAAGTCTAAATCTAAACAAACAAAGTGGATGCATTCGTTTAAAGTTTGCGTATCTTAACCATGGCCTCTTGCCAGTGCTGGCTTAAAGGGGTACACACATCATATTTCTAAAGTCTGTTTTTTTACGGTGGATTATGCTTTAGAAACATGGTTGGTGATTATTTTGATATGTCTACTTAGGGTATACCAGTTTGTATGGCATAACAATGCCATTTCACCATACTTACCAAGCTCACCATTTCCTCCAAGTATGGAAGTCTCCTCCTCCTCAAAAATGCAGTCTGCACTGCCCCTGCTGGTTGAAACCTGCATGTGTCTCACTGGTAGAGCATGTGGCAGCAATTCTAAGCAATGCTGTGCAGGAAGACCACGGTTGAATCCAACCTCGACCAAACATATTGTGAGAAATCCTGTGTCGGCTGTGTGCTGTCTGCTGCGTATGCATTAGGCCGTGCTCATCCTCCAGACCAGGTAGGACCCCGTTATCCTGGCGTGCAACTTGATTTTACTTTGGTTCTCTCTTTTTTGTTTCTCCTCTCAATGTAAAGCGCCTCGGGAATCATTGAAAGGCGCTATATAGAAAAAAGTATTAATATTATTATCATTATTACTACTACTACTATTACTAATACTACTAACTAGTTCCCCGTCCTGCAGATCGGTTGACGCAGGTGGAGGGGCGCGTGACGCTGAGTAGGCGGCTGATGGTGCTGCTCACTCCAGGGTCGGAGGTCAACGAGACGCTAGGCTCCTCCCCCAGCAGTCCAGCGGGTGTGGCCGTCGACTGGCAGGTAGGTCCTTACACATCGATATCCCAAACGATCAATACATCCAGTAACGGTTCCGATAAAGGTGACCAATGTGGTGCTTCGACTGGGTGTGTGTGTGTGTGTGTGTGTGTGTGTGTGTGTGTGTGTGTGTGTGTGTGTGTGTGTGTGTATCTGTGTGTGTGTGTGTGTGTGTGTGTGTATGTGTGTCTGTGTGTGTGTGTGTGTGTCTGTGCGTGTGTGTGTGTGTGTGTGTGTGAACAGTGAACAGGTGTGACTGTGTTTGTCTGCAGGGTGACTTCATGCAGGAAGAGACGGAGCACTAAACAGAAAGCGGTCCTGTGTTTAGGAT
>OOFG01014253.1:4313-19148 GCA_900323295.1 Molva molva
CCCCCCCGCCACATCACAGCCTCACCCCCCCGCCTTCCTACAAAGGCACGTGACTGAAGAGGTAGGAGACGGACTCCCCGTTGTGAGTTCTCCTGATGGCCTCCGCCAGGATCATGGAGATGTCAATCACCTGCAGACCGACAACACCAGTTAGACCAGCGTCAACAAGTTGAAACATCAGTTTGAACACCAGAGTTAAACAAACTGGTTTAAAGTTCACTTAAAATTCACTTTCAATAAGCAGATGAACAATTACAAATAAGAAGATAAAAAAAAAGAAAGAAAATTTTTTTTGGTGACTTTCACGCTTTAAGACTAACTCAGAGTTGGAGCGGCTTGCAACAGGAACATTTCAAACCTCTCAGTGTTGTGGTCAGGGAGGTTCGACTCCCAGCCAAAAGGGTTCTAGGTTCTCGATTCCCCCAATGTCTGAAAACCATCTATAGGCATCCTAGAGCAAGCTAGCCTCAACCTTGACATGCACCATAATGAAGTGGCTCTAAACAGCACTGCAAGTTTGTTTGGATAGAAGTGAACGGCTAACCTACTAAATTACATCTTTCTCTAGAATGACGCATGACAAAACAGGGGAGTGTGTGTTCACTGCTTTGAGATGTACAGTCCAAATCCTACAGATACAAAAGCCGGCTGCCTTCTCATAGCGATTTAACGATTTGACGGCTTTTATCCAAAATGTCTTGCAGTAGTTTGCAGCTACAGATCATTAAGGAGCAGGTAGGGGTTAGGGCGTCCCCCCCCCTACCTACAGGGGTGCCAGTCTCATCACTTTCACACCAATAGCCCCCTCAGAAACATACCCAAGACAACCTCTGTGAAAAAGTGTTTGTTAAACTAATGACCAATCGCGAAAGACAAAAGGTTGTTATGGCTGACCCTGGCAATACAAGGGAGGCAGAGAACAAGAAAAATGAAAAAGGTAGGTGGAGGTAGAAGCAGCATCGGTACCTGGATCTTTTCACAGGACTTCATCTTCTCCTCCTGAGGGATGGTGTTGGTGACGACCACCGCCTCGAAGGGAGCGTTGTTGATGCGTGAGATGGCGGGCCCGGAGAAGATGCCGTGCGTCAGGATGGCGTAGACTTTGATGGCGCCGGCGTCGATCAACCTGGAGGATACGGAGAGAAGCGTGTTTAAAAGGGGAAACGCCGCTCAGCTGCTTTCTAACACACTGCTGCTTTTAGTGGTTGTGAAAACAAAGCAAATCTTCCTGCAACTTCAACCGTTTCTCTGCAAACAAGGGAAAGTTGGACCATTTACTCCATTAGGGATGGGATTTGCGTTGTCCATTGGTCCTCACCGTGCTGAAAACACCATGCCAAAGTAGCTTTTAACAACAAACTCTCCTCACCTCTTTCTGCCTCTTAATTCGTTGATTTGAAAGGTTAATGTGATCTATGGATATTTGCTTGTATTTTGCTGTTTTTACTCTAAAGTGTCCATTTTGACCTTTATATAAATAAAGTGTATTATCGTCTGTCCCGAACTGGAATGCCTTGGGCTGTGACGTTTTCTAAGATTCCATTGCATTTAAAGAAATGTGATGATAAAGGAAGCAAACATTGAACATTAAAAAGGATCCTAAAATTGTTCCACCAAATCACTCCAATCAGTCTTTTATCCTCTCCACGCAAATATTGACCAGTCATACGTTGGGCCCAAACAGGTCTCTACACACAAACCATAAACCGCGCAGGGCAGACATACAAGTGGTTTGGCGTTTGCTGTGAACCCGTTCCGAACGTGCCTTCAAGAAGCAGCTCCGCTTCATAAAGTGGACTTAAATGTATCAGGCCAATCATCATCAAGGCACATGGGATGAACTGCTCTGAAGTTTACCCAGATTAGGCCATAGAGCGCACTATAGCAATCAACAGAAAATGCTAAATTTGCATATTTCCTGACCCCTTTAGCCTACAGTCATGAAACTTTGTAGACATTTGTCTCATCACGATGAACAAATGTTCCTAAGGAACACATAACCTGTAGCAACAAGGCCGCCAGACAGACAAATTAGCCCAATCACCATCAGGTGCCTAAAGGCAAGGTTAACTTAGGACAATCAGCACCAAAGTTGGTGTACTTAAAGAAACGTAGGTCAAGATTAACCAGGCTAAAGTTCATCCTAATAGGACCATAGGGGGCGCTACAGCGATGGAAAGCTTTGAAGAAGTATAACTCCTCAGCCTTTTGACATACGGTCATGAAAGTTTGTACCAGTATCACCAGACCCAAGCTGAGGCTATTCCAGCTTTGTCAACCGTATGCAAACAAAAAGATCTTAATGGTCTGTGTCAGGCTTGGACCCCGATAAATGCTGCTTGCAGCTTTCATTTATGTTGATATTGTACTTATTTGGTTTACTGGCTGCAGTACTGGAGATTTCTGAAACGGAGTGATGTTTACTTTTTATATTCATATACTTATGTTTATTGGCTGCACTATTGGATATTTCTGATACTTGAAACTGTTTTTTTTTAACCTTAATATTTATTTAGTTTATTTATATGTTTGATATCCCTTTTTTCTCATTTGTGACAGTTCTGCATCACTTCAGAATAAGAGGAGAAAAGAGAAAGTGCCTTTCATTTGAAATGAGTTGATGGATTTTCAAAAGGTAGTCCTGAGGCATGTGGTTATTCTGGGTACACATTTTATTCATAGAATTGACAGAAAACATACTATATCGTGATCTATATCGAGATATGGAATGACCCATATCGTGATAGAAGATTTTGTCCATATCGCACAGCCCTAAGCACCGTTGTATCTTAATGAGACAACTAGAATTGTTGCTCAGCTAAATGTTTTCTCTGGACCCCTGCGGAGCAGAGTGCTTCTCTTTTGGCCTGCACGGGTTTCCCCAATACATTCAGTTCCCTGGACTCCACCTGTTGCCAGTCTACATCCATTACATTTGCTTTTATCTTGTGGCTCTACCTCAGTGAAGCGGGAAATACAGTTTCTAACGCAGCCAAGCCACGGCTTGGCTGCTTTCCTTTTAAACGGTTTTAGTTTGGAGTTGCAGATTGTGTGCACATGTGAAAAAGCACATGTGTAATTTTACTCATTAAATGTAACTGATTATAATCTTTATTTTTAAGAACTGTATTATTGTTAAGACAGTCGTTTGACATATTCTATCCTTTAAGTTCATGTTTGAGAACTTAATCTTATTTCCTTCATTTAATTCTTAGTCTGAATCCTAACACGGTTAGTTAAACTTCATACTAAAATGGAGGCAAGGCCATTATTTAAACTACATTCCAGCGTTTAATAGATCGTATTATAGGAAGTCAAATATACATAAGAAATACAGGTTTGGCGACCAGTACAATGATTATCTCTGGCCCAGGGACAGACCATAGTACTACAACACCGTGGAGTACATCCGACACATCCGTCAGAATCCTAAACATATGTAAAACCTGTCTTCCGTTTACGTCCTCACCATTTTGTTGTTGGTTTGTTACGGATATTATTTGTCCTGTTTACCTTCATGTGGAGACTCATGTACATCACCATAAAACATGCCAACGCATTAAACTGATACTGATACGGATTGTCGGATCAACGCTAATTCTAATACCCAATATGTGCATAATGTTTAAAGTTCTATCTTATCATTTTTGGGAAATAACGAATAAACTTTGATAAAAAAATATATATTAAAGAAAAAAATTTCTTTGTTGTCACAGTATATGAATATTTTTTGTTTTTTAATATCTTGGCCTTAATTAAGAATTAAGAATTTGTAACACCATGGATTTAGATTTTTCGAGATACAGATTGATATGTGCACTAGACACTCAATTACATCACCTTTGCTTATCTGTAGCTAGTGTCAATAGACATTTAGTAGAAAACTACCGAGAATGTTTTTCGTTGTATTTTCCTTGGATGGTCTAATTATAGTTTGTTGATATGCACTGTCAACATGCCCTCTGTTCATCTACAGATAATCAATAGACATTTAGTGAACAATATGACTGAGTGTCACTTTACTTTAAATGATAGTTTGTTGCTATGCACTGTCAACATGCCCTCTGTTCATCTACAGATAATCAATAGACATTTAGTGAACAATATGACTGAGTGTCACTTTACTTTAAATGATAGTTTGTTGCTATGCAAGTGATGGACTATAGACAGGCACTGTAAACTCAGGACATGCAGTCAAGTGTCAGGTTTACATCTGAAAATCATGATCTTTTTAAATACTTTACGACACTCGGTAGGTGAAACTACCATTTCTACTAATATGTAGAAATGAAGTTGATAGTGCTTACCAAATCTCAGACACAAAGTTGAATCTCACATGACACAAATGAGACTTGCGTCTCATTTGTGTCATGTGAGATTTGAGTCTGAGATTTGGTAAGCGCTATCAACATGATATTCAGCTGATGTCTACAGATGTTAGTTGCCTTTCACTTGGCATGTTGACATTAGAAAACGAAATTCAGCTTATCAGCAGAGAAGACTAAACTGAAGGTTTATGGATATGTTCGTGATCAGTATTGAGGGTCACCTTACACAATGTTGACATGTCGGTGATTGTGAACAGACACTAAACGGAGACGATGTTAAACTCATTCGATACTCAACTGGGGGCTATCCAGGTAAAATGCTACCCTCGTTTTTCGGGGCGGTTTTCAGAACTAGGTCATGCACCACCTGCGTTTTCTTCATATAGCTACACCATGCTGGGCTGCGTGCTGTGGCTTCTCGTCCTTACTTTGGGATAGAAACGGAAGTAACAAAAGGTAATCATTTCTGATGGTCGTGTAAACGAACAAGCCTGCTCGGCTGCCGCCAACCTTTCACCACAACGGAAGTACCCTTTACCCTGTTGCTTTATCCTTGATAGTGTTTACATTAGTGTGCGCGTTTCTCTGGCTGCAAATGCATATACGGGTTTTGAAAGGACCGCAGTGATACTGACTTGTCGGCGGCGTGGCAGATGGTGCCGCAGGTGTCGGCCATGTCGTCCACCAGGATGGCCACGCGGTCCTTCACGTCGCCCACCAGCACCATGCGGTCCACCTCGTTGGCCTTCTTGCGCTCCTTGTGGATGAGGGCGAACTCCACGTTCAGGCGGTCCGCTATGGACGTCACCCTGGGGAGGGAGAGCAGGGGGAGGGGGTGAGGAAGCGATGAGGAGGACGGGGTGAGAGGGGAAGAGAAAGAAAGGGGGAGACGGAAAGGGGAAGAGAAAGATAAGGAGAGAGGGAGAAAGATGGAGAGAAACATGTATAGGGAAAGGGAGAGAGAGAGAGAGAGAGAGAGAGACTTAACCTTTTGGGGAGCAGGGAGTTATGATCTGGCCACCATAGCGCAATATGTTCACGTTTTGAAAAAGGACAGAAATCAGAGGGGTGAAATTTCAATGCTGAAATTTACGGTTATTTCAAAAGGTACTCCAAGAAAAGACAATTTCCATCTTTAGAAGTGTAACTAGAAGTAGGACCAAGGAGCAGCCTCAGAGGTCAACCCAAAACAGTTGGTTCCATCATGCCAGCTGCCGAGCACCTATAAAGCTAAAGGGGTCAGCGCATGATGAGCGTTCAGTAAAGATCCTTATGCTGCTCCTTCACAATACAGCCAACAGATGGCTGTTCAGCGGTTGGAACTTGTTTTACTACAGAGTCATGTATTTAGAAATAAGGACCCTGTTGGTTTTAGCACGTCAAACAGAGGCGTCATCACCCCCTGGAGGGGCCTCAAGAGGAGCACCGTCTAGTTTGAGGGTCCACACCATGGGAACACAAGCGGTGGATGCGCGGCCCTCACCGCTTCAAATAATCCATTCCATTAAAAATGACACATTGTTCGACCCAGCGGCTGGCGAGAGGCGTCTGCTTACCGCTTGGCCCCCCCGGCGTCCGGGGACACGATGATGCAGTTCTTCCACTCTGGAATGTTCTCCCGGATCCACTGGAGGACGGCGGGTTCCGCGTAAAGGTTGTCCACGGCAATATCGAAGAAACCCTGGAGAACACGAGCAAAATGAACACCCAGGTCTGAGTTTAATGACACCGGCTCTAAGGGTTCCGTCGTTTCATCCCCATGTATACAAGTAATCCACATCACTTCCTGTGTGGTCGCATCATTTCCTGTTGAGGTTCCCTCCAGTTGAAAGCAAAATCGAATTAAGTGTACTGGCCATTTTATCAATAGCAGTTCAGCGCATCATCACATGGCAGTTAAAAAGACGTGTCGTGTTAAGATGCAATGTGTAAGATAATTCATTTATCCTAATTAATTAAAACACTCAAAAATCAACCACAATTATCAACACAATTTGAAGAAATGGCATTGTGTCGTTAGGTCAAAGATGTCTAGGTTCTGTGTTGCAGAGATGTTATCACCACCACAAAACGTCTGCTAATACCACTTTGAACATTATGAGGAGATTGCCGTCACTGCAGTGTCCAGTCTGCCCCCAGTCCACCATGAGGGGAGGTAGACCCGGACCCTGAACTGGCCAAAGGGGGTATTCTAACTTCTTGTCACTTGTGTCAAAAGTACACTATAAAATGTAATGCTGACTCTAACTCACCGCATCACTTGAAGGAGAACAACTTGAAGACAAGCACAGAGTCGTTGTGAACGGTAAGCTTAACTCTGTCTTCAGTGGGGGAGGGAGTGTGCATTTCTTTGTCTTGCAATAGGGGGAGACTACACAACTTTCTGGAAATATGATGCCCCCTATAATATGGAGGACTAATTCAACAAAATTGCAACAAAGAAATTGCACATTTAAGGCGGACAAAGATCTGGATCATTATCAGCCTCATCCCTGCTGCCGTTATATACACAGTGTGTTTGGTGGGACGGGCCCCTCACCTGGATCTGTGATGCGTGAAGGTCCATGGTGATGATGTGGTCGGCCCCGGCGACTGACAGCATGTTGGCCACCAGTTTGGCTGAGATGGGGGCCCGGCTCTAGAGAGACAGGATCAAATGTGTGTTATAAATACATCTAATAAGTTAAGAAATAAAAATAGATAAATACAAATAAATCAATAGAGGACGGGGACTTTCTGCCCCCTAGACACCAGGCGTACGCAGCGTTGGAATGACACCATGTCACTGCAATGATGGTGGTGGGATATGGTGACATCGTGAGCAAAGGGCAGAGAAATGGTGCATGTAATGTGTATCAAAACACATTGTGATAAAGGCACTTCTGGCTGGTGGGACAATGGGAGTCACAGGTGATGCCCAGGGTTTGCGTTATCCTTCTGACCACACGCTCCATTCGTTTCCCTTACACTGAAGCTGCACAGGCCAACATTAAACACCCAACTTGCTGTGGCAACCATTTTCCCCAAATGTAGTCGGTGCAATTTTATTGCCACTTTTGCGATTTTCTCAAGATTCTATCAGTTAATTGGGAAATCCAGCCAATTATGGGCGTTCCTAGAACCATGTTTGGTTAATGATGGCCTTGAGGCACGACAACCAGTGCGTATAAACAGAAAACCCGGTACCGTCTTACTACACACAGGTTTAGCATCTTGGAAAATCTCTTCTGCGTACAGATTTCAAAGATTTCTTTCCTGCTGAACATTGATTTACGCAGACATCTACGCGAGTTCTATGCATGTGGTCCCTGGGGAAATCCATCTATGGGAATGCCAAGTATTTCACCTCCAGATTTAGTGACTGCACCTCCAGATTTAGTGACTGCACCTCCAGATTTAGTGACTGGACCTCCAGATTTAGTAACTGGACCTCCAGATTTAGTGACTGGACCTCCAGATTTAGCCAGATTTAGTAAGGGGGATCTCCAGATGGAGTGACTCAACACCAAACCCAATGTGAACGTGCTCATACCCCCACCTTGTCCTTTTTGTCCTGCCGTGCGTAGGGGAAGCAGGGGATGACGGCGGTGACGCGGGACGACGAGGCGATCTTGCACGCGTTTATCATAATGAGCAACTCCATCAGGTTGTCATTTATCTCCCCGCAGCCGCTCTGGATGATGTAGACGTCTTCTCCGCGCACGCTCTCCCCGATTTCAACACTGTTGGGGAGAAGGGGGGGGCACAGTATGATGTGTGAGTGGTTACAATGGAGGTGTTTGTTTAGAGACATGTTCTGTGGATCAACCACCTATTGCTGTTGCGTCAGCCTCTGTGTGTCAAGCTAGATACAAGACCGCCCCCAGCTCTTTTCTGACCAATCAGGACATCCCTTCCCTGATTTGCTCATGAACACAGTGTAATTTAATCAACGTTATTTCCGCACAACTGGTTTCTGGTAAATGCTCATTATCACAGAACCACCACAGGTGCGGAAACGCAGCACTTTCCAGTGGGGGAGAAACGTAGGGAGGGGTGTTCTTCTGTTTTTTATTTCCTTAATGTGACCCTCTTTACCACTCTTAAATCTTGATTATATTACATATGTTAGTACAATTAAGGTGCTTGGTTTGTTTGTACATTTACCAGCATGTTCAAATACTGTCAAACAATAAACTAGGGATGTCCCTGACCACTCATTTTCCGGACGTTTTGTGAACTATTAGACTAGTCTAAAATGCAGAGGAGTCGGTCAACTTCGGGCATATTACAATCCAAGAGGGCAAACATGGTCGGAAAACAACATTGTGTGTATTATAAAGAGCCTAAACGTGATGTTTCCATAACAAAAACCTTTTTAAATGAGGCTGAAAACGTGACATTTTGAGACTTGGACTACTGCAGTAAGCGCTCGTGAAACAAATGTGTTCGGCATCGCACCGGTTCAACTGTAAGCTGGGGGGCAACGCTGATAGCAGTGGTCTAGCTTTGGATGTCTGAATCCAAATCATCCGAAATAAAGCGTCGGTCAAGAGACGCGATAACATTTACAGCGGTTCCTTTCTCTCCTCGTCAGTGTGAGCGATCTGCTAATCGAGCAAGCCGTTGGCGTGAGCCAACATTTGCTCAAACCCAATCAAGAACGTTGACATAATTAACAGTTCAACGGTGCGCCTCCAGGGCGACCACAACAGCCGTGCGTCGCTGTGTGCCTGCAGCCGCGTTTAATCCTCCAACAGCAGCACAAACTCATTCAGACAGCCATGGTTATTATACTATATATCGAATTAAAACTGGTATTGCAATGAAGTCATGAAAAGACAAACTGATGGTGAAGACCTGACCGCACTGCCCGGCTGGAATGAGGAGCGCTGCTGAGAATTTTGAGTCTGATTATATCAAATGAATGATTGGTAAACCATGCGATGTTTAACGTTGGTTAATTAGGCCTATTAAACAGATGGTCTTATTCTCATGTGCATATTTCCAGCAATGGTACGTGGCGTGCTTTCGCAATTTATATAGAAATGCATTTCTCAGACACAAAAAAAATGTAACGGTTGTTTGGCAAATCCATTTGTGATCTTCTATTCTACCGTGGATGTTGTTTTAAGGAGGTACAATAAAAGGAAAGCTCTCAACAGGGCAACACAGGATGGGCGCCCAGCACAACATGTGTGAGGCATTCCAGCAGTGGGGAGAGAAGACTTCAGCTCATGTGACCGCTGGTCTGGTCTTCCTGGTGAAGAGTAAAGACCTGGGACGACGGCCCCATGCATGAGGCCCAGGTCACACAATTGGAAGTTGGAGCAGAGAATAGGATGGATCTGGAAACACAAAACCGGACTCCACACATAGTACCAATGGCTAAGAAATACTAATAAAAGCACCAAATAATGCCAATGCGGCCTGAAATTCAGTTTCACGATAAGTGTTTATTATTTATTATAAATAGCACGTAAAGGCTTAATGATCAAATCCATTGGATTTTAGATTAAGCCATAGCCATTGGTCATCCTGATCCAGCCATCTGCCGTGCCATACAGTGCATTACGATTTACACAGACACAGCAATGCAGTGTCAATACAAATATTATCATAACTATGCGTGTGAAATGCTTTCCCCTCCTCCAGATTCCCATGAGAGAAGTATTTCACTATTGTCGCTTTTGTCCTTGGGAGCCAAATGTCAACTGCTACAAGAATGTGTACAGTTTTGAGAACACAACTGATTAGCACATGTTTACTTTTCTTTCAAAGGGTTGAGAAAATAATCTGACTATCTTGTTGTTGCTGTACACTCTTGGTGGAAGATTTCCAAACTGAAAAATCATTGGCAAGAATTTTCCCACCGCATAACGTTACATTTGAATTATCACTTAAACCACGTTATAGAAAACATATGAATCTTAAAATCTGAAAGATTGTAGATTAGTGTTGCATCAGTCAAAAGAACAAATCAAACAAGTTATAAAAATTACAATACAATATACACCCCCCACACCAACATTTTGTAGATTAAACTATGGTTATACATGTATTTTTGGATTGTGTAATTCCCTGATTTTAATAAAACATTGGCATTACAGATTATAACCCAAATATATAAATATAATTGAGTTAATGATCAGATAGAATGTACCTATGCTGAAATGCCATTGTTTCATCAAGTCCGGCAATACAAAAAGTCAGTGTGTCACAGACATGTCCCGTTAAAGTTGAAACATGCAGAAACTCAACATGGCAACAAAGCCCCAACTTCTACTGGAATAAAATTAAGACAACTACATTTGCCACGTTCCGCTTTTCCCCGCCTTTCGAGGCGAGTCGCCGACATGCTGAGCTCTTATTGGCACTATCGTCGCACGACCCACTAACGAACACAATGTTCTATTGGGCTCATGTGATTCTCTTCCTCGGAGGCCGGAGGTCTGGCTCTTGCCTCTGAGTGCATGTTCCTACACGTTTCGCACCCTGGGATTCATGTGTGATAGTTTTTGCTCCTATAGGTCGCTCATAAAGGGGGGTTAAAGCAGTAGCGTAGGCAGAAAACGTATTTTTGGATGGCCCTTTTTCCAGAAAACAAACGTCTCTACAGCGCACGGCAGTGTTAATTAACAATTGTATTGCACAAACTGGCAACTAAACCTAAGCCCAACAGCAGAGAATGGGATGACAAACTGTAGCACACATCTGACACAAGGTAGTTCATCAATCGCAGATAACTTGGCCGGGGAACCCGTCAGTCTGATGGCGAGGGAGCACTGGGCTAATTATGAGTCTGAGTCTGAACTGGGCTGGGTGGAATCGTTCGATGGGGGCAGTGGCGGGTCTTCTTCCTCACGACGTGTTTTATTATTTAAATAATGCATTATATAACTTTGTTGAGCCGTTGTGGCAGTAACGATACATCGGCTGAACCCCAGCTAGTTATACTGAACCATAGAGACCAATTACGGTCCGGATACTTTGAAACTTTGTTTCAGCTAACGTTTTAATCACAAGACAAATTAAAAACACAAGTAAACAATGGTTGTGTGGTGTGGTTTATGGTTTATATTTATTTATTATCTTACATAAATCTTGAAACAAATGTATTTGATCGAACTTGGCTGTATGGGCCAGTGAACAATGCGGGCCAGTGTCGCTCGGGCCCGTTGACCTCACTGCTTACGCCGCTGCTTAACCCGTTAGCAGTCCGGTGTTAGCCTTTGCTAGCTCGCCGTGTTTACTAGTGGCTAGCGAGTCACGTGTAAACGCTGCCTGTGCGGTAAACTATTGTTAGCTTTGAAGCTAAGTAGCGCACATGGGACACACCACCCCACAATATCACAAATAAGAGTTAACAACGCCACGGCACATGCCAGAAACACAACACGATTGTATTACGTTGTATGATAAGATGCTTACCACGTCTCCTGGTTGCTGAACTTCTTGGTGATGACTTTCCCTAGCTCCAGTCCCAGCCGATCGGCCACTTTTTGCGAGAGATCGTGGTGAGAGCTCCCGCTAAAAAGTACGATGTTAGGCATGGTGCTGACGTGAGAAAACACACTTCTACGGTGATTTAAAAAAAGGTTCAAGACCGGGTTTACTCTTCTTCCACACCCCCCACAGTTAAGGGCTAGTAAAAGTGAAAGGTAGCGCTAATGTTGCAGACTTGGCATTGCGGTAGGACGACAGAGGTGAGCCAAACCCAAAGGAAATAACACGTTTGTGTTTGCTCGATAAATGCGGAAGTGGCCTCACATGATTGGCCGCTTGAGGTTCCAGGACGCGCCCACTAGTTCCGTGTCGATGACACGCCCCCTTTTGGGTCCCTCAGGGCGAGCGCTCAGCACAGCTGATAGACAGCACGTTGAATCTCAGAATACTCCTCGAGAAACTTGTTAGTTCATTAGAATGTATAATAACCAGGGGCTGATCACCCCCGGCATCACTGAGTCTATCATAAACGTGCCGTTGACATGTAGTGTAATTTAATTGTACATACACACGGATTTCCGTAAGAAGAAGTAAGAAGAATTTCAACTTCGTATGAAAAGATATTTGTATTTTTTCATTTTCCATCCAATGAAATTAGATTGCTGGCCAGAACGCTCAATAGATGCTTGTTGCATCTAAAAAAAATAAAGGAGTTTTCTTAAGACATCTCTGTATTTTGCGTTCATACAGTTAAAGGGGGAAGGCGAGAGCTACGAGTGACTGAAAAGTGTCTGATTTCATCAATATTGGCATAATAAGGGCCCGCTTGGAATATTATGCGTTTTAACCAACAATAACCACGTCATCACTTGAAAAAACCAATGCTATCATGTAAACCAACACATATCTACTCACACTCCTGCTCCAGAAACGGTCAGAAACGATTACACCAATTCATATTGACTACCGTTGTTCGAAAAGCTAGAAAACAGCAGTAAGCCACCTCGCTTATAGAAAAAATAAATAACGCCTTGTGCTTTTGAGTAACAGCCACAAATCGAATTATTATCATCCAATAGTAAGCAAAATATATGCGATTGTAGGACTTTGATAGTTGTTTTACGTCGGTTCACGATCCCCACATGAACCAACCAAGATTATCTTTGAAGCAATATTTAGGACCCTGCGGTTAATGAAACGGCGTTTAAGTGGTCTGGAACAAAAACTAGATAGGAACAGGAGGCATCTCTGTAGACTATAATGTATCACTCAAAACGTCTCAATCTAGCTAAACAACCCTAGAATATTTCTTAATTAAATTAAACACACGACTTAAAGAAAAAAAGACAAAACACAATGAGCAAAGACTACTTATTTTTCTGAAATATATTTTATAGATGAAGGGATGAAATGTCCAAAGCGTAGGTCCCAAAGAATGTTAACTTTTTTTAAATCAATACAGAGACAAACAACAAACTAAAAATAACATTTTTTTCCATTTACATGTAAACCAAGAATAACTCTTGAGCCACAGTGGTATTTAGATAGAACTGGCCGAGGCGGTCGTTGACAGTTGAACCGAGATGCCCAGTTTCTGAACTTTCTCCTCCGCCCGGACCCATCCCCTCTCTCTCTCCAGGTTAAACTTAGTGCCGGTTGAAAAATGCCGGAGGAACATTCTTTGGGAGAGTCCAGTTTTCAACGTCTGAGTAGGCAGAGCACTAGTCTCTTAAATACATTTTCTCATTTGTCCATACATTGTTTTTCTAAGTGCTGGATTCTGGTGAAATCACTTAATTGAAAAAAATATTGATTAAGAACAATATCAAATGTTTTTTTTTTCTTCTTTTCTTTATCTCCGCTTTAGTCGTATTGGACAAAGTCATTTTTCTGGATTCTGTTGCACAGCGAGGAAGGCGGAGTTGGCCCCGTTACCCAGGGATACTTGGTTGCCGTGGGAGACCGGATCCCCGCCCCCCTCCTCCGCCCAGTGTTCTTCTTCTATTGTGCAAATACATTATTTTCGTTACATAGACAAGCAGGCATGCTGACTCACAAACCATGCAAAGAGTTAAAGTTGGCGCGAGTAGACAGCAAAAACAAAAAAAAAGCATCTCAATATTGTTGAACTTCCTACAAAAACGCTAAAATAAAGCAAAAAAAATAAAAAAATGAACGTAAACAACAACAAAGTTAAGCCAAATCAAACTAACAGGTGGAATGTTTTGTTAAGACATGATAAATAATACGGGAAACAACAAAACAAAAATGTACTAAACGACAACATTAACAGCGATGGTTGCTATTAATCGTTAACGTGTTTGCGAAAATCGAATAGTAGAATGGTTGTAAAAACAACCTGGACCGTAGTGACAGTCTCATGTAGCCAACACCCTCCGTCTGACTGGTCTGCATTGTGGCAGGCACATATCACGCTCGTTTAAATAAATTGTCATCAGGGTATCGTTATGTCGTGGGTTTATTTTCCGTAACTAGCGAAGTGCAATCCGTTTTTCCGCAACACAATGCTGCCCCTTCCGATGGCTGATATCGTCGCGTGAAAGGCATGAGGAACATCATGCGCACACACAAAAAAGATCCATCGAATTGGCAACAGAGATCAAATGTAAAAAAATTATAATAAGTTTTTAAATAAAACTCAACTCTTAAACTCTTAAAATAAAACAGTGCAGTCAATGACTTGAGTGCCGAGCGCCATTGTTCACTACCACTTGGACTAACATCACGACAAGCCGCCCTCTTTTTAGACGACCTAGCGGTTTTCTTCAAATAAACGTTCCACTTAGTAAGAGGCCTACGTCGTACAGCAAGGTTTTATAAATACACACAAGACTGGGACCAACTGCAGGGAGAAGGCCTTAGGAACGACGTGGGGATAGAATAAGGGATGTCCCTTCTTTTTGAAAGAGAGAGAGAGAGAGAGAGAGAGAGAGAGAGAGAGAGAGAGAGAGAGAGAGAGAGAGAGAGGGGGGGGGGGGGGAGAGAGAGAGAGAGAGAGAGAGAGAGGGAGATAGAGAGAGAGAGAGGGCGAGGGGGGGGGGGGGGGGGAGGGGGGGGGGGG
>OOFG01014263.1:5115-29729 GCA_900323295.1 Molva molva
GTTGTTGGTGGATGCCGGCCCAGGGCGTGAGGACGATGGGAATCGAAACGGGTACAACAACAGCCACTGGAAGGCCCACCAGGGAAAGCAGAGGAGCGGCAGGCTGATGTCCAATAGACTCAGAGACGACGGCATGACCAAGTCCACCAAAGTAAAGATGTTTGCGGTGACTGAGGGCAAGCATGCCAAGTTTCGCTGCTTTGTGACGGGAAAACCCAAACCGGAGATTATATGGAGGAAGGACGGTAGGCTCATTCTCTCTGGGAGACGTTACTTGTGTTATGAGGATAGAGAGGGATATTTCACTCTGAAGGTGCTGTACTGTAAGCAGAAGGACAATGGAGTTTATGTTTGCGCTGCGTCCAACACTGCGGGACAAACACTCAGCGCTGTACATTTGTCTGTGAAGGGTAAGTAAGAAGTTCATCTGGGAAGTATTGTTGTTGTTGTCGACACAACCCCTTGTTTTGAAGCAAAATAAAATATTTGATATATGCAATATATTTAATTGGCATAATGCTCAATAAATCAGAATCAAAATGCACAAAATTTAAAAAAACTTCACAACCCCCCTCTTATAATTACTGTATTTTCAACTGTTTCAAATATTTATCTTTGAATACCATACCCACTCCCTTATAAGTATATACCATGCAACTTTAGAAGTGATCTTACTGTCTAAATATCTGTCACATGAAATGTCAAAGTGGTCCAAGTTCATCGGCTGAAGGTGGATTCCAATCGCTATGGATACCAATGTCTGCTTAGTCACTTAGCTTGTGAAAAGTCTAGGGGAGAGGGGAACCATGTGATTGAGATCTTAGGGAATGGGATCCGATTTCTCCTAGGGATGCAGTTCAGTCCATACTAACACCACCGACAGCGAGCATTGTATCTCTAATGTGACAACCCCCTGTACACAGATAAAGTGTTGGTTCGAACCTCTGAATAATTAAGGTTTTCTCACCTTTAATTGATTTATGGCTGCAATGATTAGCAATTAATCGATTAGTGGATCAACGGGAAATGCATCAAATCTAATTTTGTTTATAGATTAAGCGTTTACGTTATTTATCAAATACAAAAATCAGCAGTTCAATTCAAATATTTTGTTCATGGATCATTATAAATGGAATACCGTATTTTTCAAAAATAAAGCTGCATCGAAAATAAGCTGCAGTGGAAGATAATGAAGAATTTATGTTTGTAAGATAGATAGGCCACACTCGAAAATAAGCCACACCAGAAAAAAGTTATTCGTAAGACACACTTGGTTACTCGTGAGCGATTCAGTCGCTCACGAGTAACCTAGAATCTTTGAGAGCAAGTATTCTATAAATATTATAGTTGATTAGATCATCCACGTGTTGAGTTAATGTCTGAAAGCGCAGATTGTAAAAGGGAGACTGAGATTGATACTGATATTCTAGAATTTGTGGCAGTATATATATGGCAAGTGTACTCAGGGCGGAGGGCAGTGTTGAGTTTGGGAACAAATCATAATTGAGAAATTGTGTTTTTTCTTATTTGTGTTGCATTCTTGTAACAATCTTTGCTTGTATAATAGCAGGTATTCATATACATGTACATCAAAACACTCTCGATAACACGTGACGTAGTAGGCATACTTGGTTTTCGGGAATAATTCTTTGACAGCTGTCACCAAGTCCTAACTCTTTAAGGGGTTGGAGTTATGACCCATTAGGCTATGACTAATCTGGAACATCGTTTCATGATCGTATGAGTTCAATATTTTGATAGTTTGTCAAGTCAAACAAACAATTTTAAATGCTTCAGATACAATTAATGAAGGATATGTATTGTATTTTTGATATTTTTGCATCTATAACATCAGATTGCAAAAGGTTTGTTTTTCGTTTGTAATAGTAGTCAGGAAATATCTTGTGTTATCAACCACACGTGGATATTCTTGAGCAATATTTATAAATTGAAAACCGCAACTTAACCTGCAAACTCTGTTTTCAGAACTAGTTGAGAAATTAAGTTTTAAAAGCCGGGTATAAGCCACACCAAAATATAAGCCACACCTAGCTGTAAATGTTGCAATGTTGTCGTTATTTAATCCACGGCTTTATTTTCGAAAAAAACGTTTAGTTTTTCTTGGCTGCTTGTCAGATAAAGCAAGCACATTTAAGACATCACTTTGGATTCTTGTAACTTGTGATGCAATTTGCTAACCCTATAGACTAAATGATTAATGAAGTAATCGAAAGATAGTCATTTGATTAATCGTCTATGACAATAATCGTTAGTTTCAGAGCTAATTCGATCCAACCTTATTTATACAGCGCTTTTCGTGAAAAACAGCAATACAAAAGTGCCTAACAAAAGAAACAACACAACAAGAACATGTAATGAAATTAATGAAAAACTAACAAAACAGATCAGAATCACAGAGACATTGAGATATACAGAAGTAGAGCTATTGAGATGTAGATTTGATCACAAAAACTTGTAAGATAGTCTTTCACATTCAAACAATCATGGATAGTATGATTCAGAGCTCAGTTCAACCACTATGGTTAGATAACAAACGCTAAGAGTCTGGTGCTGTACACTTCGGTTTCTAAATGCAGTCCACATTCTTTTGTTTACAACGGTCTGTTACTGTCCAATGGTGTCGGTTACAAACAGTTTATTTCCTAGCTAACACTTGAGTGTGTTAATGATCTTTTCATACCTCAGCCTCAAATAAGCAACTTCTCTCATGATTTCTCCTATCTCGTTTGCTGCGCTGATATTTATGACAGAATACATTCATTTACCCCCAGTTAGTCATCAATTGACTAATTATGCTGCAGTCCAGTTAGCTGTAAATACAGTTTTAACGGTGCTTTATGTTTTTATGGCATTTAAAAATAACGTTTCATTTTTATTAGGTCTACAAACAATTGTGTTCATTATGTCAATAAGCAGAGGTAGACCTATTTAATGAAATTACATTTTCTTTATTGTAATTCGAAAATATTTGTCTCCCAAATTGTCTCACACCAGTTTTATTTTTTGCAATAAAAAACAGCTTTAAAATAATTGTTCATATTTAAACAGATATTAACTTATTTAATAATACACATTATAATATAGTAATCTCAATAGATTAAGTAATATATGTGGTTATACCAATAGCCGTAGTAATTTTCAATGGCAATAAAAACATCCATAGCTTTGATGCAATGTGTGATAGTGAATGCAGTGTTGTACATTACAGTCATGAAGTCTATATATAAGAATACCTAATTACAGTATACCCTGTGTGACTCAGCTGAGTGTTTGACTCCCTGCTGAAAGGTTCGAACCAAAGACGTCCTAACCCCTACCTGCTCCTTAATGACATAACTAAAAATAAATCACTTTAAGTCAGATAAAGATGGACAAAAGTGACTTATATTTAATACTTGCCTAAGTGCCTACTTGCCAGTGACTAATTAATAAAGTGTAAACGGTCTTCAAATAAAATGACTTGGTCTTACTCCAAACTTGTGTGTTTGTTCCTTACCTCACCTCCTCCAGAGCCTCCAGTGAGGTTCAAGCAGCCACTTATCGACCTGGAGGTGTGGGAGCGGGACCTGGCCGTGCTGGAGTGCGAGGTCCCTGAGGATTCGGTCCCCATCACCTGGTACCTGGAAGACCGCCGGCTCCAGCCGGGCGCCAAGTACGGCATGGAGGAATGGGGCACCAAGAGGCGGCTCACCATCCGAGACATCGGCGTGGACGACGACGGTATCTACCTTTGTGAGATGCCCGACGGGGGCAGGAGCATCGCGGAGGTGGCTGTGAAAGGTAACTCGTCTGTTGTATGTGTGTGCACGATATGATGGAATATGAGTCGCGATCTCAGTGATACTGATTCAGGGAAAAGGCCAGTAACTGCTCTTGGATTAGAGGTGAGGGTGGGGGGACATTTGTCAGGTGGCTTGGGGTGTTTGAATCCCAGCTGAAGGTTCTCGGTTCTGGGTTCAAACCCCAATCTGTCTGTTGTATGAATGTTTCTGAATACAAATTAACCTTCTGTTCCATGAACCTTCTTTAATGTACCTGCATCACAGGCACAATTGTCCGGAAGCTGCCGAGGAAAGTGGACGTCCTGGAGGGAGAAAACGCTGCATTCTGTGTTGAGGTAGAGGAGGAGGAGATGGACATCCACTGGTACAAAGAGGGAGTGGAATTGCGAGAGACGCACCAGACCATCCTCAAATCATTTGGTCGAACTCATATCCTGGTATTCGTCAACACCAATCCTCAGGATTCGGGACTGGTCATGTTCTTCGTGGGCAGGTCCAAAACTTCGTCTCAGCTCAGAGTGAAAGGTAATAAATGGTGGATGTTATGGCATCTCAAAAGCGGCCGGACATGGCAATTTCAGTTTTAGAAATTATTGTCCTCATCAGTGTTGAATCAACTGTCTTCATGTGACTGCCCGTAGGGTCTGAGAGTACCCGTAACAAAGGATGTCATCAATTCCCTGTTTTGTGTCCTTTACAGCTGCCAAACACTGTCCTCCAAGCTGTCCGGTGAGCGTTCAGATCAACACAGAACGAGCCAACGCCGCTCTGCTCTCCTGGGTTCCCGCTCAGGACTCACGAAAGAACCCCCCGTCTGGCTATGTCCTGGAGCGGCAGGAGGTGGGAACGGGCTCCCAGGAGTGGCTCCAGTGTCTGACCACAGACTCTGCAACCTCCGTAGAGATCCTAGGAGACAGCGTGCCCTGCGAGGCAGATTACCGCTTCCGCATCTGCAGCGTGAACAAGTACGGAAAGAGCAACAACGTGGAATTCCCCCGAGCGGTTCACTTAGGTAAGCTGGACAATGGATTGGTTAACATTTAGACACTTTTTTTGCAGACACTTTTATCCAGCATCAACAGATAAGGCTGGGAAGAATTGAAGCATGCAGACAATATAGGAATATTTACAACATTTCAAGGTACTGCATGAGCAAATTTCTAAAAACATCTGGACAGTTGAGTGAAGAATATAGGAAACAACACAAGGTATCATGGATGGAGTTGACGGAAAGATTTATAAACATGGCCTAGTAGTCCTCAGTTGAATTTAATTAAACAAATGGTACTGGCAAGTACAAATCAGTTTGTCGCAAGCTACTATCACTAAAACACTTCCTGCTAACTCAATGCCATCATCTCTCCTTCAGTCCCCGTGGCCAGGATACAGGCTCCTCTGCAGGATGCCTTGGTGCCAGAGGGGCAGGATGCCTGCTTCTCCATTGAGCTCTCCGCCTCAGTGATCGGCACGTGGTTCTTGAACGGCACTCAGCTGCAGGACGACGAACGCTACACGACGAGGCGGTCTCGAACGCACCAGTCGCTACGCATCAGGGGTGTACGAGAAACAGACAACGGGGCTGAAATCACATTCATAGCGTACGGCATTAGGGATTCTGCCGCATTATACATTCAAGGTACATTCAAGGTCACTTACAGTATAAGGACTATTTAATCACCGTGTAACACTAAATAAAGTTTTTTACTATTCTTTTTATAATTTGTAAATAGCTATCCTTCATATGCAATGCTTATTACTGCATAATTGACTGCAAACAAATGTGACAGGAGTTTGTTTGTTTTTGTCCCGGAAATGTACAGCTCCTCTGGTGAAGTTCTCCCCACTATCAGAAATGGACCGTAATAAGTTTATAGAAGAGGGGAACCCAATTGTGCTGTACTGCGAGCTGTCAGACCCTGCGGCCCCAGTGCACTGGTACAAGAATGGGGTGGAGCTACAAACAACCGAGGGCCTTCACATCCAATCAGAAGGCACGATGAGGCGGATTGTCATCCAATCGGCAGAGTTCTCACACTCTGGAGTCTATTGCTGCGACGCCATCGATGATGTCATCAGATTCAATGTGGAAGTAGAGGGTGAGTGGGCCTTTCCAAAAAAAAATGTTATTGTGTTTCTGTCATACTAACAACTTCCTGTTGTGATCCTGTCATTTAACATTTCCTTCTAAAGTCTTAATAAATGACCAGCAACAACTTGTGAATGACCAATGACTGCATGCATCCATAGCCCCCCCTGTGAAGTTCACACCACTCCCAGACGCGGAGAGAAAAAAGGCCATCCATACTGGCTCCCGGATGGAGCTCCAGTGTGAGCTCTCAGACCCTTCGGCCACAGTGCACTGGTACAAGGATGGCTCCAAGCTCCTGCCTCAGAGCGGAGTAGAGATGCTCACCGACGGCTTGTCTCGGACGTTGGTAGTCGACGTTGCAGACTTTATTCACTCTGGGTTATACAGCTGCAAGACTAAAGGTGATGCCATCACGTTCAACGTGGACGTCACAGGTGATTTGATGACTTGTTACTTACTATGTTGGATTTGTAACAAACATAAATTAACTAAAAGCTCTGCCTCAGCTAAGATATTAACCGTGTTTACTTTCTTACATGCAATGCCTTTTTTGCTCTTCCTTCTTGAAACTTAGCCCTTAGTTGATTGCTAATGTTTAGGAAATTGTATTCAAGGCTGTATCTAAGACACATATTCAAACATATCTGTAGTTCCACCGGTGAAGTTCTCAGCGATTCCAGAACAACTAAGGAATAAGACCATTGAGGCCGGCTGCCCCATTGTACTACAGTGTGTGGTCTCGGACCCAGAGGCCCAGGTCTGCTGGTATAAGGGTCCGACGCAGCTTCTTTCAAACTCTGGATTAGAAATCCAATCGGAAGGCCACACAAGGTCTTTAGTTGTCCAGTTCGCCGAACCTCGTCATTCTGGTGTTTACAGCTGTGCGTCCGAGGACGATACCATGGAGTTTCGAGTGGAGATCAGAGGTGACCCATATCTTTTTGTCTTGTGTAGTAATAACAATACTACTGTAACCCCACCTCCCGTTTTCTCTTGACGCCACTAATAAATCCCAGCTTACTCTGTTTTGACATTCTGTTTCGTTGTCAAAACCATGCCACCAAAATCTCTAGCTACGTTTGACCCCTTTGAATGTATTTCAACATTTTTTACTTGGTTTTGTCCAAAATGTACCCTGATAGCTATACCGGTGAAGTTCTCTACTAGTTTTGATGTTGAGCAAACCAAGGCGTTTGAAGTGGGTGCGGCGTTTGAACTGGAGTGCGAGGTCACCGAGCCCACCGCTGAGGTGTGCTGGTACAAAGATGGCCACCAGCTCTGCCCACAGAATGGCTGGGACATTAACTCTGACAGCTCCTTCAGGAGACTCATTGTCCAATCAGCTGAGCTCTTTCACGCGGGGCGGTACAGCTGTGAGACCTCTGATGACACTATCCAGTTCACTGTGGATGTCAAAGGTGATTTTTGTTATTATTGGTTGAGTCTTGAACACGATAGTGTGTTAGTTCTTGTAGGAGACTTGATGTATTATTGTAACATTTAGAGTGTCTGTGTCTGTCACTAAAAGTTGGATGGTTTGAAGCTGTACCGGTTGTTTTTTTCCGCTAATAATGGATGTTGCTAGCTTCAGAGCTACACCTATATAACCTCACTTTTTTTTAACTCTGGTCTGAGAACCATAACAACAAACAAAACTAACAAAACAGCCAATTTGTAAAAACATTTGACCTTTAACCCCTCCCTGCCTCTCTCTTAACCAATGAGTCGATGTACAGCCATTCACAATTACATTTGTGAATGCTCATCTTCAGCTCCGTCGTTGCCATTGTTATCCTCACCGGAGGTTGAGGAAAGCAAGTTGCTTGAGGTAACCTGTCCCTTGGAACTGCAAGGTCAAAGGTCAGACTCTGCAGTCCCGGTGTTGGGGCAGCAGGACGAAGAGCAGGACGTAACAAGCCAACCTGCCTTTGAAATTGGAAGCTTCGAGAAGACCCTCGTAATCGAACCGACCCACTCTTCCAACTCTGGAGCCTACTATTGCGCAACAGCAGACGATGTTGCCCAGTTAATTGTTCAAAACGAAGGTGATTGTTTAGTCTCTGTGTTGTTTGTGTCATTGGTTTTGTTTTTTCAAACTAATTCTCTTCTCGTAGCTTTTTTTAATTAGCCCCTTTAAAATTCTAATCAAAAGAAGCTAATATTTGTGATATAAAACACCTTAGAATAACAAACACTGAAATTATCCCACTGATACAGCTCTGCCTGTGACATATCCACCTGGTTCTGCAGTTGAGAAGACCAAACCTATTGAAGCACACAGCCCCATCGTTCGGCAGTTTGAGATCTCAGACCCAGTTGCCAAAGCCTGTTGGTACAAGGATGGAACACAGATCTACCCACAAAACAACAGCCAATCAGAAACTTCCAAACAGAGTATGTTCCTCCATTCAGATGGCTTATCCTGTGAGAAGAGGTTTGGCTGTGAGAGAAAAGACGAAGTGCAGATTAATGTGGACAAAAAAGGTGTTGTTCCATCTATGTCATATTTGTTGAGGAATCTGTCAGAAACAATACACTATGACAGTAAAGCTATGAGCTCATTGTTTGTTTTCTTGGCTTTGTCTGTACAGCATATCAGTGTCACTCTGGTGATGACAGTGGTGCAGTATCTGATGAGTCTCACGAAAGCACTATGGACACAAAAGGTGAAAAATTAGATCAGAATCATCCATTTTAACCCAGTACATACTTGCCAATAACCAAAGTGGTGTATTGAATTGTTAGTTCACTTTGTGACATCTATGAAATATATGTATTTATATAATTTCTGATCATTTTTGAACATGCTTTCAGACATGACCCACTCTCATTTCATTTCCTGCAGATTATTTTTGGCTTCAAATGACAAATCAAGGTGTTTCGAAGCATTCATACTCTTGATACTAACGTATATGTTTGTCTGTCATGTCGTGTCATTCTTCATCTTAACAGCCATCTTTGTTTTGCTTGTCACGAGCAACTCTCTACTCTTGAAGCCCATCTTATTTGTCCATCCCAAGAACCCGTCATTCACTTTGCTGGTCTGAATCACCTCCGTTGCATTGACAATTAATTGTTTTACTCTTATTGGTATAATGGCTGTTTGTAGGCAGAAGTAATGGGGTTTAACACTGATCTGAATTGCTATAGTATCAAAGGCCTACAATATATTTAGTACAAGACCATGGTTTGCCATGGTCGCACCTCTTCAAAATTGTCTTTGCAATGGATAATCCCATAACTCCTCCATGCTAACCCACAATGATGTACAGTACTATTTTGAGAAGAACTATTGAGGCAAACAACCAAACTGAAAAACTTTATCTCTGTGTACATCATAATGCCTCTAGCTATACCTCCCAGACTCTCGCCGGACCAAACTACAGAGGCAAGGAAGTCCATCGAAGTGGCTTTTCCTACAGAAGACGAAACCATCTTGCAGAAGCCGAACTCTTCTGTCTCCCGAAAGATAGGAGAGCCCTGTAAATATACAAAACATTCCGGGCCAACTCCAGCTCTTTACCCAACAAATGGAGGTTATGATGAGCAAATTCCAGTATATTCAGAAGTGCTTTCCAGCAACCGACAAGCGACAACTGTTGATGATGTGGATCGCCCTGAATCAACGTATGCAGTGATGGTTGGATCTGGTGCACACCGTCACTCTATACAGCCTACAGAAGTCCAAATTGAGCATCTCAGACGCAATACACAGTATTCACCAGCTCCTCTAGAAAACTTGACATCTTCCAGGCACACAGTGACTGTCCAACCACAGAAGTTTTGTGCCGCACTGCAAACTGCAACCGTCCAAGCAGAGGAACCCGACAGTGCCCGAGGGTGTACAGCTTTCAATTCGCAGGAAATCTGCAAGTCCTCTAAGATGAAAAATATCCAATCGAAGGAGCTTTGTTGCTCCTTAAAGACAGAAAGGCTCCAATCAGTGGGGCTGTCTAAATGCTTACAGGCTGAAACTATCCAATCAGGGGGAGTGTCTAGCTGCTTACAAGCTGAAAATAGCCAATCACAGGGACTTTCTAGTTGCTTACAGGCTGAAGCGATCCAATCAGTGGGACTGTCTCAGCGCTTACAAGCAGAAACTATCCAATCACGGGGACTGTCTAGTTGCTTACAGGCTGAAACTATCCAATCAGTGGGGCAGTCTAGTGGCTTACAGGCTGAAACTGTTCAATCAGTGGGAGTGTCAAGCTGCTTAGAGACTGAGAGTCACCAATCAGTGGAGCAGTCTAGTTGCTTACAGGCTGAAACTGTTCAATCAGTGGGAGTGTCAAGCTGCTCAAAGACTGAAAGTCACCAATCAGTGGAGCTGTCTTGTTCCTTACAGACCCAAACTATCCAAGCAAAGGCAAATTCCAAACAGATTGCAACTGTCCTATCAGATGGGATATCTGGCTGCTTACAGACTAAAACCTTCCAATTAAATGAGCCATGTGACTCTATAAAGTCTGCAACTGCCCAATCGGAGGAGGTCAGCAACTCTTTCAGCAGCACTCTCCAATCAGGTGAGCTGCGTAACTCCAGCAAGACCGCAATTGTAAGCCAATTGGATGAGCTTTCTGACTCTTTACAGTCTGTCACTGCCCAATCAGAGGACCTCTGGGACTCCTCACAGTCTGTCAAGGCACAGTCAAAGGAGCTCTGTAACGTCCGTCAGATGGCAACTGTCCAATCGGTGAAGCTCTTTGACTCCTCACAGCCAATTATTTTA
The DNA here is from genome assembly GCA_900323295.1 of Molva molva. Classification (NCBI taxonomy): domain Eukaryota; kingdom Metazoa; phylum Chordata; class Actinopteri; order Gadiformes; family Lotidae; genus Molva; species Molva molva. Next base: position 15,737 of record OOFG01014263.1, read on the forward strand.
CAATCGGTGGGCGCTGGTATCAACATCTCAGAGAGTGGCTCTCTGCAAATAGGAGTGTTTTGTAGTTCACCTGAGGTAGTATCCCTTCAACCTAAGGTCATACACAGCCCTCTGAAGGCAATGACTGTGATGGCAGGGAAGGCATTTGACCTGCTGCACTCTACAACCATTCAATCCAAAGACTTATTGCATAACACAAGACAAATGGTACCAATTCCAATGGAAGAGTCGTATTACAACATGCAATTGACAGCAATCCAAACAGGGGGAAACACCCTGGAGACACAAGGAGATGCATTACAATGCTTAGTTTACTCTGAGCAAAGAGCTAATGTGTATTCATTAGAACTTTATAAGGCTAAGCCAGTATCTGCCCTCCAATCAGAAGAGGTCTATCTGTCAAGGGCATGTGACAGTCAGTGGGATGATGATGGTGATGATGACATTGCGCTTAAAGTGGATGTCGAAGGTGATTTTAATAGTTACCATTATCAGACAAGAGAATGGATGTTGGTGCTTTGTAAAAATCAGGAGATTGTGTATCACAATCTTCTACATTTCTACCCTTACCTGTGTGATTTAAATAAGAGCTGAATAAAGTTTATAAAAAGAAATGCAATGCTTGGGTGGCTTGTGAGATTGTATGTAAAGTAGCGTAACATAGTTTATATATTGGTGGCAAAGTCTAACTCTTATGCAGTTATTTCCACATAACAAAAACAGTTCCTCCATCCAAACACTAATAACACATCTGTGTACCAAGACCTTGATTATTTAGGACTGCTAATATCCATTGGTAGCAATTGAGGTAGCTAATCTCAGTAGTGGGGACATTGCACTGAAAGTGTTAACAAATAAATCCCATTCATACCATGGCTAATAACTGATGTCATTCTCTTTCGATATCACTACCAAATGTCACCACAGCCCCTCCGGTGAGAATCACAGCGGCAGTTTGTGAGACTGAGAGGAACCAGTCACGTGAGGTATCGGATCCTTGCGCAGGAGTGTCTTGGTACAAGGATGAGCTAAAGCTGCTTGACCTGAATGGGCAGGCGATGGGTGGTTCGGAGGGTTCTGTACAAACTCTCTCTGTTGAATCAGCGCTGCCGTACCACGCAGGTGAATACACCTGCCAAACCACTGACGATGCCATGCAGTTTTATGTTGATGGTAAAGGTGACAAACTGTGTCCTGTGTGCTTTGGTTTGTTTTCTTTTAAAACATCTTGGGTAAATAACTAGTTGTCAGTGGGTTTTTTGTACAGCAATGACTGCTATGGAATAATCAAATAAAACGTATTTTCCCTGCTTTAAGTAGTGTCAAATATAGATGCTGCTTTAGGAAAGGAAGAAGCACCTCAGGGATGCAAAGTTTTGGGTCAAGAAAAAGATAATTAATAAATTGACATTAAAAAAAATAAGGCCTTTTTTTTATCTACAAATTAAACCCATTGTTGAACTTGTTTCTAGCCTGTATGTGCTATTTGATGTATATTTATTAATGTTTAATATTTTCTTACCATGCTGCAACCTTCTTCAAAGTTTAATTATAACATAATAGTTTTTACAATATTTACTCTTTTTTAAGATTATTCTATATTCATAATATATGTCATAAAATATGTCCTCAAAATTAATTGTATTTCTTATATTCAATCTTTTAGCTCCTCCTGTGAAGTTTTCAGCCATGTCTGAGGCTGATCAGAAACAAACAGTCATGGTGGGCTGTCCCGTTGCTCTACTCTGTGAGCTCTCTGACCCCAATGGACAAGTACACTGGTACAAAGATGGAGCAAAACTTATATCTCCATCTGGAGTTGACATCCAGTCGGATGGAAATTTCAGGAGACTGACGATCCAGTCGACCCAGAGGTCTCATTCAGGAGTGTATCAATGTGAGACTAAGGATGATGCCATCCAGTTCAGCGTGGACGTGAAAGGTGACAAACAAACAAACAGAAGTTCTTACAGTTTCTAATCCGTTTGGAGTTGAGCCACTAACTGTTGTTTGAAACAGCTGGTAATAATTGTCCTTAATAATCATCTAACCAATGGTTTGTAGTTGCGCTGCGCTCCATTTCTTTCATGCAGTTATTTGTTTGTCTGTTTGAAAGATGCATAGCACCTTGACGTGGCAATTTTTACCAAATGAAGGAGCTAACGGAGACAGGAAGGGTTACTTGATAGGCATATTTCTTTAACTTGAGTTTAACTCTTTTTTTTCGTTAGTGAGTAACGGTAAGGCAGGCGTTAGGGTAAGGGATCTTCTCTATTTATATATATGTTAAGTAATTCATATCTTCATTCCTAAAATTTCAGTATTAAATGTTCAGTCTTTTCAGGAATTTGTCATTATCTATAGGTTGGCTTTGGAGCTTTTCAATAGAGATCTTTTCAGTCTGCTGTTGCTTCATGTTGCTTTTCTTCATAACTAATTTCTTCTTCATAACTTTGTCTTCTACTTCTTCTTTGTTCTATTTGATATCGGTGTGTCCAAACTGGCCGATAACCTTTGCTATGGTTTGATAGCTTGCTCTTAACTTTTTTATTTTGCTCCTGTCCGTTTTGTTCTTCTCTCGACTTTGTTCCATTTTTTTTTTTACATTCATGCCATATAATAATCTTAATCAACCTTAATCTTTAAAGGTTATACAGGAAATCAGTCAATAGCCATGATTTCAGGAAATTAACGATCAAACGTTCTTTTTTCAATACGACCAAAAACGTCCAGCTCTGCCTGTGAAGTTCTGTGAGCTTCCAGAGGACGAGAGGAGCAAGTCAGTCCTAGAGGGTTCACCTCTGGTTCTCCAATGTGAGCTCTGTCAGGACGCAACAGCTGAGGTCTTCTGGTCCAAGGATGGAACCAAGCTGCTCCAGGGTGAAGTAGACCTACAGTCAGACGGCCTAATGAAGAAACTGTGCATCCATTCTGTGGATAGAACCCATGCTGGCGTCTACGAATGTTCAACGGCAGGTGACACCATCACCTTCACGGTGGAAATCAAAGGTGATTAATGTCTGACTCTACCCTGTTCTGTCCTGTATATATTCTAACCAACTGTAAATATATTTTAGTGTTCCAGCCAAATTTGTACCCAAAATGTGTGCATGCTTTAACAAGAGTGATTGAATTGTCCTTTGAACCCCGGTGATACATATTTGACACTCACTTGGAGCATATATTCATCATTTGTATGAATTCCATAACTAAAAACCCCTTCTTCTAGAACTAATATTTAATTTTATTGAAAACATTATTCCCCTCCTCCCTCCCTTCACTCAAATGCTTTTGTAGGCTGTTCACAGAGGATCATGCCCATCCCGATGTCAGAAAAGTTCAAGGCCATGTCGGTTGGCTCTCCTATAGTGCTCCAGTGTGAGCTTCAAGACCCAATTGCCCAGGTCTCATGGTGCAAAGATGGAGTGGAGCTTTATTCAAAAACGGGTCTCGATATGAAAAGAAATGGCCACGTCCGGAAGCTAGTGATTAATTCCGCTAAGGCCTCTGACTCTGGCCTCTACAGCTGTTGTCTTTCACTCGATGTTGTGACATTCCAAGTGGAGGTCCAAGGTGATTGCTGTGTTTGCTATGGTTTCTTATTAATAACTATACAAATAAGTTCCAACAATAATTTCCCTTTTGCCCCACAGGTATACACTATGCCACCTACCTCATCCTACTTTTAACGCAGCAATAGTCAATCCCGTCTACAATTGTCTTTGTTTATCTTCCCTCAACTTACTTTACCCTACCTTAACTTACCCTAAGTTACGTTAAGGAACCCACCTTGCCTTAGGTTACCGTACATTATGTTACTTATGTATGACCATAGGTCAAATGTATTTCCTCTTTGAGGACAATAAATTACTAACTTCCTTAACCTACATAACGCAACTTTACGTTACCTTAGCCTATGATACCTTAAAGGAATACCCCGAGATGTCTGTAAATTGGCGTTTGCCTTCCCTAGATTTGTTTAATTAGAAATTCATCATTGTGCATCATGAAGGGGAGTTCACTGGGTAAGCATTGCTTTCCGTTAGCCACTTCCATTGACTTGCAGAGTTACAGCACAATATTATATATTGAAATACAATATTAGCCAAGTTACGGTTCATGTGAGGGGAATACACATTATTATTTTCAAAGATGTGTTCCATCTAGGTGAAGGGTATCCTGTCAGCGGTGCATCACAGGTAGCATAATATCACAGCGCCGAAAATAGTGCCGAATTATCTGGGTTTGTAGAGAAATGAATGAATTTGGAATTAAACAACTCGTATGAATCTCAGTAAGAAAGGCAAAAACCAATTTACAGATATCTCGGCGTATCCCTTTAATTTACGATACCTTATGATACCATACCTACATTACCTAACATTAACATAACATCTTAGCCCTTTACCTTTCCATACCATTCTTTACAAAACAGAAACTGGTAATCAAGCAACAACACTAAGCCAAAAGGACAAACCTACGTGATGACATGACATCTTTACAATAGCGATCACAAATCTGTCAGAATGATATGTGAGTAAATTCTCTTTGTTTCTGACATCGCATTCTGCCCAATTTCATTGGAATGGAATGTTTCAGACCCCACAATTGAGGTCAATAGGAACAAAGATGACGTTCAGCCACTTCCTCTGAGTGACTTCGACGTCCAATCAAATGAGGAGTTGAGATCAATGAACATCCAATCAGCCGAAACCAGACACATGGGCCTTTACAGCTGTGAAGCGATGACCGATGTCCATATAGAATCCAAGGTGGATGTTGCAGGTGATCAGCAAATGTTTAGTTTTAATGTCACTAATTTGCTTTAGGCTTGGCAATCGAAAAAAAATTATGAACAAGCTTAAGGCATTCTCCTTCTGCTTTACAATGTGTAAGCATATTTTCTTATTTGTGATTAGTGATCATTGATCTAGTCTTAAAATCTTTAAGAAAACGGCGTGCATGTTAAACTCCACAAACTGACACTTAAGCTATATATAACTTTTACTTTTGAAATTCACAAAACACTTACACTTCTCTTCAGTAAAAGCAAATTTAAGTTACTGCTTTAATAATTAAATAGGATTGATCTTTATCGTAATCGCAATAACATCCTATAAAGTACAGAATGCTATTTTTGTGTGCTGATCAAGCATTCTCCCCCCCTCCACCCCCTGTTTTCAAACCATGTACATTGATACTCTCGCATTGCTGCTGCATGTCAATGTTTAGCTCAGATCTTATGAGGATCGTCTTTTGTACGTTGCTTGTAACATAATGAAACAACACCTGTAGCTCCTGTCTGGTCTTCAATGGCCCCAGAGGTTGGGAGAAGCCAGTCTCTCGAGGCAGCAGAGCCCAGCTCCCAGAAGAGCGAGACAGCACATCTCAAAAGCCATGCCCACTCGCCCAATGAGGACAGAGTGAATCCCCTGCCAAAGTGCGTGACTATCAACCAATCAGAGGACAGAAAGAGGACAGTGGTTATGCAACCGGCCACCACCGCGTCTTCATTCTCCGGGGTGTGCAATCTTAAAACAGATGATGGTTCAGATTTCAACGATTGCTATGTGGAGGTGAAAGGTGACATGCAAAGACTTCTCGTGGATGCCAAGTTTTAGTTGCAACTAATGACTCGTTTCTCTGCCACCCCTCATATGATACATGGGCCATGGATGGCTTCATTATGCCTTTATTTTGTTAAAGGGCTGAATATCATCTCAAATGAAAAAAACAATTGGTGCTGCTTCATCTTCATCACATCCATCATGGATTGACCCCTTTCCATTATTCTCTTTTTTCCCCATCTTCATCAAGCGTTTGAATGCTTTTTTTAAGTAAAACGTTTATCATTTGATGTGAAGCTTTATGAAGGGTGCTAGACCTTCGACTCTTCCAAGTCTCTTGGAAACCTCTCTAACCTTGCTTCAATCACATGCGATACTGCATACTTCCATCATTAATATTTGTCACTTTCATTGCTCATGTGCTGCCTAGACTAGAGCTGCCTGGTTTGAATCAGCAGGCCTTGGAAGCAGCTTGTCTAATCTCACAAATCTTGGCTGTGAACTGCTGTTTGAAACATTTAAAAAAAAAAAACCTTTTCAAAAACAAACCGTTTATTTATTGATTCCTTACCCTTGTCTTATTCTACAGTGCATCCGGTAACATTCGTAAACAGCCCAGAGGAGGAGCGTTTCAAAAGCGTTGTGGAACAGGACCAGCTGGTTCTAGCGTGCGAGGTCTCGCGGGCGGACGCCCCGGTCCAGTGGTACATGGACGGAGTAGAAATCCAAGCGTGCGACAACGTTACAATGAAAGCAGCTGACACAGCGAGAATTCTGACTATCCGTAGCGCCCGGCTGTTGGACACAGGGACGTACACATGCAGAGCTGGAGACAGCGCTTTAATCTTCAAGGTTAACATACGAGGTAATGTCTGGGGAAACATGACATTATTTAGTTTCCAATAACTGCTGTTAAAGATCATGTCATGACTTGATGTGTTTGCCGATATTAAATAGTTAAACCTGCACAACTTAACCTTTTCACTTTTGTTCAGAATTATATGAAATGTGTAATAAGTTAATAAGAATATGGTTGATTGACCATAGGTTGATGGGTTTTACTCTGCATCAGTCTAAACGCCCATCATTTCAAATAAGTCTGAAAAAAGTTTAAAATGCAGCTTTAATGTTCAGTGCGAATTTAATGTTTAGTGCAGCTTTAATGTTGAATTGACATTATTGACGCTTTCTCTGAAGAGCCCCCAGTGACGATAGTTTACCCCAAAGAAGACGTCCATCTAGACCGCCATGTGCCAGAGGAAATCATACTTAGCTGTGAGCTGTCCCGCCCAAACGGTGTGGTAAACTGGTACAAGGATGGCCAGAAGTTGCAGGAGAGCGAAAACATCAAACTCAAGGTGGAAGGCCCCTACCGAAGACTTAAGATTATTTGCAGTGGAGTTGAGGACTCTGGGGAGTATGTCTGTGACACAGCAGACGATTCCATATTCTTTCACCTTAAAATCACAGGTAATTTAACCTGATCGTTGTGGCACAATGGCTAGAGCTTACCCTGGCTTAAAGGTTGTTCATTGCTTTGAAGTCGCTTTCAGAAAAGGGGGTTTCACATAGCATTTGATGCTTCTGCGGATGGAGCTCGTTCATTTGCTAACAAAGTATGTTTTAGATGCATCGGTTATTGGACTGGTGGATAAGTGCTTGCATCCATTTTTGACACTCACAGGTAAAATAAGGTTGTATGCATGGGGATATGTTTTTTAGAATGTTTTGAACAAGGATTTTAAGTCATTATTAAACATTCTACTAGTGCTTGCGCTGTTGCTGAGCTGCTTGGTGTTCAAAACAGGAAGCTTCAGTCTATTTTTGTCATGGAAACAAATGGTGGATGGAAAATGGCGTTTCATATAGATGGAAATTATCTTTGATTGCCAACAGTAGGCGGTATCAAAGACAAACTACAGCCAAAACAGTCCTTACCTAATGAGTTCCAACTAACTAGCATCTCATTGAAATGATCTGGTGTGTGTTTGTTTTCTCCTCCAGAACCACCTGTTCGCATCGTGTCTCCCAGCCAGTCCCAGATGGAGCTGTGCCAGCAGACGTCGGAGAGGATGGTGCTGAGTTGCGAGATTTCACGGGCCAATGCGCTGGTGCGCTGGTACCGGGACGGGCTGGAGGTGGAAGAGAACAACAACCTGATCCTGGAGGTGGACGGTGTCTACCGCAGACTCATCATCCCCGAGACCACCGTCCAGGACTCTGCAGAGTATGTATGCGACACGGCTGATGACTCAGTCACGTTCTTCGTTAACATAGCAGGTAATGTAATTATATTCCATTATATATATATTATTATATATTATATTTCCATTATTATTTATTACTATTACTATTACTTTTACTGTTACTATTAATGTTATTATTACTGGCAGGGAATTATTTTATTCAAAAGCTTTTAGTATTAGTAGTATTATAATTATTATAGTTGTAGTTATAGTTGGCATGGGTTTTTAAAATGTTTTTCACTAAACAGATTTGTTTTGTGAAAATATTATATAAAAAACAATATAAAAAAATATTATATCTTAGACCTTAAATGCTTTTGAAATAATAATCAATAATAAAATAATGCTTATTAATTGTTACTGATTGAATATGATGACGATCAATATGAATGATGGTGACGGTTGTTGTGGTTGTTACTATTATTTCTATGTTTGTTTCTTATCTTCCTCTTCTCTCCACACAGAGCCTCCCGTTCGCTTCGTGCGTCCGAGGAAGATGGCGAGCGTTGTTGAGAAGTTCGCCGGCGAGGCGATGATGCTGGACTGCGAGGTGTCACGCGCCAACGCCGAGGTCACCTGGAAGAAGAACGGAGAGGAAGTGGAGGACACAAGAAAGGTGACCATTCTGGAGGACGTGGTTCTCCGCCAGCTCACCATCCACTGCCTGAGCCTGGAGGACGCCGGCCAGTACGTCTGTGATGCCAAGGACGACGTCATGGACTTTCAGGTCAAAGTCAAAGGTATCCAGTCCTATTCATTCATTCATGCATTCATTCATTATGTCATTATTACATTAATTCATCAATTCATTCATTTTATTTTTTGTTTCTGCATTCATTCCATCCTTTATTTATTGGAATTAATTATTTTTAATCAGATATTTGTTGATTGCTTGATTGCCTCATTCAGTCATTCAACCATTCATTCAGACATTGATTTGTTTTTTGTGTGTCAATTCAGCGTCAACTATTTGTTGATGGTTATTTTAATTATTGAATGATCAATGCTTGATTGAATGATCAATTGAGTGATTAATTGATTGTTTCAGTCATTCATTCACGCTGCTTTCAGAGCTTCCCGTTAGAATCCTGGGAAAGACGGACGCAAACACTGAGAAGAAGTTCCTGGTGTCCGACGACATCATCTTGGTGTGCGAGCTGTCGCGGGCCAACGCGTCCGTCAGCTGGTACAAAGACAACGTGCTGATTGACAACGACAAGCGGTTCTGTTGCGAGGAGCAAGGAGCATTCCGGTCGCTGGTGGTGCTCAGTGCCGAGATGGAGGATTCTGGAGAGTACGCCTGCGATGCCGGAGATGACAAGATGTTGTTTTGTATCACCGTCAAAGGTAATATCACCACGGTGCGTTAACGTTGACACTTTTCAGATCCTCCTGTAAGCAGTAAGCAGGAGCTAAATTAATCTTCTCCTTGATTCAATCTCCCATATCCGCAGCCTACCTGTAGGAATCCTAGAGCAAGATGCCCTAATCCCTAAAATGATCCATAATGTATCTGATATCACTGTAAGTTGCTGTAAAAAGAAAAGCCTGGTAAATGGACTAAATAGGAAATTTAAGTTAAAGCTTTTTTTTTTTTTTATCAGTGGTGTATCCTGAATGTTTACTCTTTGAATTGAGATACAGGTCATTAGGAGCAGGTAGGGTTAGGGCGTCTTGCTCAAGGATGCCTACAGGTAGACTGCAGACATTGGGGTACGAACCCAGAACCTTTGGGCAGACACCCTTAACCACTAGCTTATCTTGCTCCCCCCCATGTATGTGTGCCCAAAGAACTCCCCGTGCAGATCATTGGGAACTCTGGGACACCAGAGCAGCACATTCTTGTGGCCGGAGATGACCTTATCTTGGAGTGCGAGGTCTCCCGCCCCAACGGCCCTGTCCAGTGGCTATGGAACGGCAAACTGCTGAAATCTGACGACCGTATCAAAATCGACAGCTGTGACGTTGTACGCAGACTGGTTCTCTCTGGGCTTCAACCCTCTGACTCTGGGAAATACATCTGCGACGCCATAGACGACAAAATGATCACGTTGGTCGAAGTCCAGCGTAAGTTCTGGTTGTATATATTTAGTTTGTCTGTCTCTCTTTTTATTTGTCTATCTCTGTTTGTCTCTTCCTTCTTTCTTTCTTTCTTTCAACACAGTGTGCACGTGAAGTTTGCCAGTTTCCAGATGTCCATGAAATGTGCTTTTGATTAATTTCTCCTTTAGAGCCACCAGTCAAGTTTGTGAACAAGCAGCCAAACAAGAACATCTCTGCCTATGAAAACGAGTGTGTCTCGCTGTGTGCCGTTGTGAGCCAAGAAAGAGCTAATGTGCGGTGGCTGAAAGATGGCCGCCTGCTAAACGAAGACAACGTTCATATCTCCAGCAACGGCGCAAACCACAATCTCACCATTAACCCACTGAAGTTAACCAACGCTGGAGTGTATGTCTGCGATGCGAACACCGATGAGATGAGTTTCACTGTCATTGTTAAAGGTAAGAAACTAGAGACTTCATAGTGTTTTAGATTTCCTATTGCCTTGAATGATTAAACTAGCATAGCTACTGAATGTTTTCTTCAGCACTGACATCTCTGAAATACTATTTAGTATTTAGTAGTGTTTTTATTCAAAGCGACTTACAATGAATTAAGATACAGGTCATTAATGAGCAGGTAGGTGTTTGGCATATTGCACAAGAATGCCGACCCTTGTAGTCATGGGAGAGTGAACCCCATACCTTTCGGTGGGGAGTCAAACACCAGAGGCATTACACTATCCAGCTGTAGACATCAATAAGCACAGCTACTGAACTGCATTGCTACAGCACTGACAACTCTTAAATAGCCATTCCTTTTGTTATTGCTGCTCAGAAATGAAGGCGACATTCAGCCGTCCTCTGGAGAACATAACAGGGCTAAAGGGCAGCGTGCTTACGTTACGATGTGAGCTCAACAAGCCGAAAGGAGACGTCCAGTGGCTTAAGAACGGCCAGGAGATCTCCCCGAGTCGCCGACACACAATAAGGGCACAGGGGCGAGAGAGAAACTTCGCCATCCATCAGCTGGCGGAGGAGGACGCGGGGGAGTACACCTGCGAGTCCACCGACGACAGGACCTCCGCCGTCGTCAGCGTAGAAAGTAAGGACACAAAAACTTCAAGTTGCTTCCGGTAATACTGAAAGGTTTGGGCATTTTTAATGGACATTTCTTACTACCGCAAATAACTATTAGAAGAATATAATCTGCAATTTCCAACGGTTTTAAGCTTCATGAAATAGACATGGAAATGTTCCTTAAGTAGCATTAGTGCATCTTCTGCATATATGAGAATAATAATCCACCTGCATGGAGACACATTTTACTCCCGCAAATAAATATTTGTGAAAATAATGAAAACTTGCGACTCGCAAAACTCAATCTTAGCAATAAATAGTCACAGCGACCTGTCATAATGACGACCAGAGTGAACCCTATTTTTCGACGAAATGTCCCTCTCCTCAGCCCCTCGTACGGTGGAGTTCATCGCCGAGCTCCACAACATCACGGTGCGCGAGGGAGAGGACGCCACGTTCAAGTGCGTGGTCTCGCCCGAGGACACCCGCCTGGCGTGGTGCCTCAACGGAGAGCGCGTCCACGAGAGCGAGAGGTTTGTCGTCACAAGCAACGGCCTCTGTCACACCTTCTGCGTCAGAAAGTGCAGAGTGTCGGACAGCGCCAGGGTTACCGCCGATGCCGAGGGACTGGCCATGTCCAAGGCCAACCTCCAGGTTCAAGGTGAGTGGAAGCCCTGATAACCCCCACACATCCATCCGGCCAATCAACACAACATCTACTTTTGCTGTTTAGCAGACGCTTCTATCCAAAGTGACTTACAGTGAATTCCGATGCATGTCATTAAAGAGTAGGGTAGGGGATAGGCCTCTTTCTCAAGGATGCCTACTGGGGATCCAACCCAGTACGTTGGCTGTGACTCAAACACCCACTGTGCTGCCCCTTTGCATTCATTTTACTGTATTGTTATGGTTCAATTATGGGATGTGCTAGTGTGACCAGATTCTCTCCAGTTTTCAGTTGATGTTAAACATACAACACTCAATGGATAATTATCCTAAAATATATGAGAATATGTTTTCCTGTTCGCAAGTTCGTGAGTAGGAAACAGCAGTTTGTTCTATGAGGCCGTTGTGCCCTTTGTGCATGAACAGCGTATATGCAATAAATAATAACTGCCTTCAGACATGTTTAAATTGTTGAAGAGGCGCCTTTGACGGCTAGCGCTTAACGGCTTCTCCTGTTAGGATTCCTTTCAGTAACTGACAGAGACAAGTGGCACAGTGGGGCAGGGGGGGAGGGTAGGGACATGGCAGGGAGGTGGAGCTAGCTAGCATTTACTATGAGCTGTCTGTGTGTGTACTTTTGTTAAAACATTGCTCGAAATGGTTTGCCAAATGGCTTATACTGCAACAGTATACCACATATGTGTATATGTGTTCTGTTTAAACATCTTTCTGTGTATTTTTATACTCCTACTTTATTCTCCTACTGACCTATACTGTCCTATACTACTGCTGTGGCATTACCGTTGGATCAATAAAGTACCTCTCTAAGTATCTTGTCTCATATCTTATAATCATGCTAAGTAGAGGGGGAATGTATCAGTATAGTATACACTGAGACTCTGTCCCTCTCTCTCTCTGGCTGTCCAATTTCATACTGTACGGCTGAACGGCTGTTTGCTCATTCTTTGTCTTGTGTGTCCACCAGAGCAACAGGTGCTCTTCACCAAAAGCATGGCGCCCATCATTGCCGAAGAGTTCGGCGAGGCAACGCTGGAGGTGGAAGTGAGCCTGGACTCCGGGGAGGTGCAGTGGATGAGGCAGGGGGTGCTGCTGCACCCTGGGGCCAAGTACAGCCTGAAACGGAAGGGGTGCAAGCACACCCTGACTGTTCACAGGCTGGTCGTCTCCGACCGGGGCAGCTACAGCTGCGAGTCACTCCACGATCGCACGCAAGCCCAGCTCACTGTGGAGCGTGAGTGTCCCCAAAGTTTGTGTCGCTAATGCGCTGTTGACGTCCGTTTATCAACTGCCTTCACCTGAAAAACCCCGGCAACCCCAACCCAACATACACACACTTTTTCTATCACCTGTCAAACTCTCTGTTCCATCTCTTGACTCTGGCTCAATCAGTGTATTTGAAATCAAAACTTGCATTGCTATTCGCTGTTGACGTCTGTTTACCTACCACCATTGCCATTATCCCTCCTTTCCCTCTCACTCCCTATCTCTCCCTTTTCCCTCTCCTAACTATCTCTATCACTCTTTCAATGTTTTTGAAAACAAACCTCGATCAACTGCCTCAGAGTAATACGAGTAAAGGGCTTTGGATGTGGGATGTGACAGATTCTGACAGGTGATTGGCTGAACATTCAAAACTCAATCAGAGTCAGAGCTTTTTGTGTTGGCACAGGATTACCGTGCCAACACAAGCTATAATGCCTCAAACCAAAGGAAGTACTTATTATGTAACTAAGTAATTAAGGCGCCGGTAACCCTAACCCTTGACTTTAGCTGTCATTATTGCGCTAAAACAGCTGAACTTGAATGTCCATGATGAAAGCCTAATATGATGAACATTAAGTTTCACCCGATTACGACGGGTGTTGCTGCAACCCCACTACACAGTAAGACACAATATTAGTGCCGGCATGTCGTTATGAAGGCATTCTCCGGTGTGTTGGTCTGTGTGGTTCTGAACGGACTTAGCCGCCTGATCCGAGTTTGAGGCGGCCCTTTCAACACTGCTGTGGCTGGGAAAGGGGAAAGTCTGGGCTTCGGGCGGCAGGGGTGTTGGCACATCCTAGGAATTTGGATCTCCTCTCGTTGCGTCTAAATTTAATCGCTGGCCTTCGAAACTGAGGTTGTTGTCATCAGGTCTCCAAAATAAACAGTGCCTTTTTTCCAGGAGGAATGCCCATCTGCGTCTGAATACATTTAAAATGTTGGCAGTTTCAGGGCTGGCTTTCATGTGAAGCCCCGTGTTCGGATGACAAAATACCTCGTCTGGCCTTGTCCACCACCCCCACTGGGTGCATTGTTCCACCCCAGTGCCAGAATGATATACTATTCCTGAAACATGCTTTGTTCTTTGACTTACTTCTGTATTCATTCGTTA
>OOFG01014311.1:8715-20485 GCA_900323295.1 Molva molva
CCTATGAAGTGCGGACAACAGAAGGCATAATCAGACGTACGCTTGTGTGAATAATCTCTTTGGTCCGATTTACTCTTGTTTTGCCAGTATAGCACAGAATTTTCTTTAAAGCTAATGCGTAACTTTAAAGAGCCAGGTGCCTATTCTCATATCAAGGAATTGCAGAGATGTATGTAAAATGCAAAAGGAAAGCACAATTCAATCACCACCACAGTGCATGTGGCCTATTTGCCAAGGTGGTTGGAATACGGTAGCACATCGCTATCGCCTGTGTACTTCATCATCCTTTGTCATGCCTGGTCATCATTAACCTACCACCACCATTTGTTTCTGGGCAAGAAAGATTGGGGGGTGGGGGGTGGGTGCCCTCTGTATTTCCATGCACTTTTCAAGTCAGCAGTATCCACGCAGAGCGATGCAGCACGGGCCATTCGAGAGGTCGACTGAGCGGAGATGACGGGGCATCATGAAGACACATAGCGGCTTTTCCCTCCAAGTCTTTTGTCATTAGTTCCTCCTCCTCCCTCAGCGCCCGACACGCTTCCTGCCTCACAGTTGGCGCCTGTCGAAATTCTAAAATTGACCCTCATCACTCTCTCTCTCTCTCTCTTTGTATGTCTCTCTCTCTGTCTCTCTCTGTCTCTCTCTCTCTCTCTCTCTCTTGTTTTTTGCTGCTGCCTTTGTTGCAAATTGTGAACGTCAGCCCGGTCGTGGAGCTCCACAAGAATAATTTCTTGTCACACTTAATACTGGCTGGACGATGAGCCTGCTTTTTAGCACTCTATAGATCGTTCCCGTCAAGGGTGAGAGAGGGAGAGAGAGAGGGCCAAAGTGAGGGAGAGAGATAGAGAGAGAGTAAGAGAGAGGGAGGTAGACAGGGAACGAGGAAGAGAGCGAGGGAGATTAGGTTAGTAAGAGAGAGGGAGATAAAAAAGTAGTGATGAGAGTAAGAGAGGGTAAGAGAGAGGGAGACAGGAAGGAAAGATTTAGAGAGAGATAGTGAGGATGAGAGAGAGAGAGGATGAGAAAGGGGATGATAGACATAGAAAGCAAACAGGGCTCTACCATCTTACTACACCCCACTACACACTTTCAGCCATACTGATGTCAGGATATTCCTCAAGTGTGCTTCATCCTGATCCAATCCGATCCCCGAGATCAAAGACAAACATGGCTAAGGAAATGAAATGCAGATAATCCTCACGTCTGTCCATCCACGGGATTATCGCCTTTAACGCCTGATCCTTATCCCCTGCCTATAGCAGGGGATATACCCCTCTTTATTGGGTCATTTTTACGTTATTGAAACCCCCCAGAGACCCGTTGCACATTAAAGGCCCTGTGTTCTCATGTCACTTTCTAGGCAAAGTGATTTCTCCACGGGTGAACGTAAAGAGTCAACAAGAGGCAGAGATGGGTTGGAGGGGACAGGGGGGAAAAACACTCGGTTAGAAGGTTCTGTTAAAGAAAGAACAAAACTGAATATGATGCAGACTATCGGACAGGATTATAGGATTTATTTGTTTTAGATTATGGCTAGATCCGGCTGTCAAAAGACATTTGGCTCTAGGGATTAATCATCTCAAAATGAATGCAGACAACTGCAGATTGGTTTAAATAATACGAAAAAAAAGGTAAAATGAAAATGATTACAAGTTTGGGGGTCAATCTTTTCCTCCGAAGTCTCTGGAATTTCAAGTTTGTTCTTGGTGATACAATAAAATACAGTAGACTTATAAAATGTTTGGTCAAATCTGACGTTGGTTTGCTGGTTCTGGAGATACTACATAAATTGGCAAACTAAATTAAAAAATAAAATAGTTTTTCTTGACCTTGTTTATCAACAAGAAATGCTAATATTGTAAAGAAAACCAATTAGTTTATCCATTCACAAATTGGATATGGTTTTAAACGGCCCAGGTTGATTAATCATTACACCTCATTTCAAAATCAATCCATTTGTGACATCATAAGTGGGAGTGCCCACCTTCCTTGTGTCTGTGCCAACTTGGAGGCTGTAGCTGTTCGATCCTTCATACATCTGGGTGGACACACCCTTGGGATGTCACAAGTGGGAGTGTCCACCTCCCTGGTGGACCGTACCAATGGGGAGACTGTAGTTGATCTATCCTTCATCCAACCGGGTGAACACTCCCGCATTTTCAAATGGCTTGTAATGACGCATCAATCTAAAACCTGGTGATAAAATAGAGGCCCTTTAAGGCAAGACTTTTGCAGGTCAGGGTCGCTAGGGTTTCTTCCGCCATCACTTATTAATGACTGTGATCTAGCAAGGGAACTGGGGGCTGACGGACGGACAAGAGCCACGGACAGGTGGTGTTGTGACCTTGTCATGAACGATGCTTGCTAATAAGCTTGGTAATAACTAAGGGGGGAGAAGGGAAGTCATCGTCTGCTGTCAACTGAGGGCGTCTGCCTCCCCATTAGGAATCAATTGTTGGAAATCCACTACGGTGCCGCCGTTCCCCATCTCAAGACCTGCTGGAAAGGACTAGGGTCAACCATACATAACCTGACCCTGGCGCTATGTGAGGGGGCAGGCAGTGTGGCGGATACGTCTTGTTATTTGCTGAGCTGGCTTTAAGGGGGAAGTTTGCTTCTCGGGGAATGGTGCTTGCGGGCTAATTAGACTGCCCATCTGCACTCTTCTGCTCAGGCTGCATCATGTCACTAAGAGACACGTTTAGCACATTGTTTTAATGATAGAAGCCTGGGTGGCCAATATATTTAGCGTGGGCGGTTAATGCAAGCGGTTTCTGTGCTATACATCTTCATCCCATTCACCTTTTCTGGATTTAAAAGGGCACATATTGCTTTGGCCAGATATATTTCTATATGATATATTTCTATCTGATGACTATAATGCCGCAGTTTAGCATTATTCGGTTACAAATTGCTGCCTCTGATGTACGATACGGCTGTATCCAATATATATATTGGTCAAATGAGAATATTAGCATAATATCTCTCGGCCGGCTCACAATTTGTAAGGCCGTCATTAGGATTAATACCCATAATGGTCCCTTGTCTTTTGTAAAAGATAATGACATTAGGCATTGTGAATGTGCACTATTGGATAACTAAGAATAATAGACTGAAAGGAAAAGAGCTATAGGAGAACACAATGCCTAATAAGGGGAGATGTATAGATGTTGGCTGAAGGGAACGAGCGTGAGAAGGATATCGATGATACAAAAAAATGTATTTTGAAGGAAGATGAAAAGAAATGCAGAGACACAGACGAAACTCCAATTTAGTTTATAAATGACAACAGGCGTGGAGGAAGTGTATCATCTTTCGAGGTTCCCTGCCTCAGCGCAATAAAAGTTCATTTTTATTTCTCTGGCATATAACTCAGGCGAACAGTGCTATTGGAAATAGCAGAGGTTCTCTCTGCTGCTCTGCTAGAAACGCTAAGCTAACAACGCAACGTTTGTTTGCTTCGAAAATACAGTCGGGCGCTCGATTCCATTTCATTATTTGCAAACGCGGAGCAGGATATGTCAGGATATGTCATCAAATGTGGTTTGAGACTGTTTCTGTGATATCATAACATGACATACACTTAATATATTTACATTCAGTCATTCAGAAGATATTCTAATCCTAGGCGACATGCAGGGGAGGCGGAGAACAACCGAAGCCCACGAGCAAAATTGGAGAGTAACTCCAAAATATTCAAAGGTCTGCACGACCAAGTCCCTCAAAAAGTAATTGGACAGAGTGAAGAGTTGCTAAAGGTATCAGAAGACAAGGTTAGTCAGTTGTCAGTTATGGTCAAGTGCATATTAGAAAATGGAGGGCATTACAACGAAGGAGTGCTGAAAAATGTGCTAAAACATGTGCTAAAACAGCAAAGTCAGCTGATGCTGTGTTCATGGAAAAGGTGGGTATATTTATTTAAAACCCACATTACCTAGACATTGCATAAATTATCAAAAAGAGATCTAAAGAGATATTTTTGCATATCACAACACCATTAACTTACTTGAGTCAGGAGCATTTTATTTGAGTTTTTCTGTTTATCTAGTCTTTTTTTACAAGGGCTACACGCACACAAATCCAAGAACCGTACCTTCTCCATAGGAAGGAATCCAAAAGCATGCGTCCAAACGGAAGAGCACATATTGAAATAATCAATAAAACTGTCTTGAGGCACAGTAAGCCAGAGTTTCCACATAATGGAATAGAAGCAATTCGAGTGAAAGCTGTGATAATGAAATAAAAGCTTTCCAAATGCCGACCTAAGCAGAATCAGCAGCCGCGGTTATGTGCATCACGCGGGTATTAAAGGGCTGAGTTAAAATAGCCCAGAGTATTGTCAGTATTTGATTACGATTGGTTGATCAAATGGATCAGCTAGGAGTGCATCTCACAGTCTCCTCCGCCCCCCACACCCACCCTTCGGTTGCCATGGTTACAATGATGCACTGTACGCACCGCATGGTTATTGTTGCAGAACACGCAAAAGTCCTTCTGTATTTGTATGCAGCACGCAAACACACACACACACACACACACACACCTGCTCACACACAGACAGAAGTCCATATGCACACCTGCACAGACACACACACACACACACCTGCACACATGTATGCACACACATAGAAGCCCACATGCACACCTGCTCACACACACATACACCTGCACACATGTATGCACACACATAGAAGTCCACATGCACACCTGCACAGACAGACACACACACACACACACACACCTGCACACACGTATGAACACACACACAGGCACACATGCATACCCATGAATGCACAGATGAACGCCCACATACACGCGACAACGCCCTGACACCTTTATGAAAACCACTATTCAGAACCTGCAAACAAAATCAAAACGACTGGGCTATCTTTCCTTATCCTTAAATCTACTTGTTTGATATTCTCCCAGGCTGCTGTTAGAACACTTGGATTATCTTCGAACAGAGATCCATAACGTTTTGTGTGGTATATATACCATATGTACAATCACAAAATACTTTAAGCCTATATGTAGGTCATATTAAAACGAGTCCATAGATACACCTCATGAAAGAATAACTATGCTTCTGTCTCGCTTATTCCTCTCCATCACAGCTCAGATTCCTTAATAAACCATTTTAAAATGTACCATTTTATTTGACTCATTCAATTAAAAACATCATTACGCAATGATTTATTTGAATGAATACAAACATATTGCATTGCATCATGCAGCTTTTTTGCATGCAGGCCTATATTCTATAGACCTATTTAAGTGTATGTGTGTGTGCATATGATATGTGTGTGTGTGTGTGTGTCCTTCAGGTGGTAACCTAGTTTCTCTCACTCGGTAGCTCTGTATGTATACCTGCAGCAGCAGCCACTGCACAGTTCTCCACTAGTGACTCTGACCAATCAATTCCCGGCAATAGCATTGAAGGATTCTGCCAATACAGCACCGCCCTGGGACAGGGGCTGCCTTGACTCATTGGTCCAAAGCAACACCGAGGTTCAAGGACCTTTATATATGTATATTTAGTCTAATTAGCTATATTAGGCTTAACAGGAGCCTTACAAATGACAACAAATCAATGACCTGTATGGCTTATTTTTGTGTCCTTCTTTTTCAGTCAATGTATGTATTCCAACATATTTGTGAAAAACATTTTTTTTACTGACAAGGGTATAATAAAGAATATAATATAATGTTACTATCGCTACCCTCATGAGTCCACATATATGAATATAATAGAAAAGTTGTGACATGACACGAGATGCTGAGATTTTGGTTATAATAATACATTCTCAAAATGTTGTCTTCTCTGGAGTGTAGAAGATGCACCATAGTGAAATAAAATACAATACTCACAAGAGATACATACTTGGCTACCACCCCTTAAACGCAACCGCAAAACATCAAAGTTTACAATACTTGACATCTCAAAAACGTATTTTGCATATTGTAAGTGTATCAACCTAAAACATTGTGACATTTAACATTGGGAAAATCTTGGCCCGCTCCAACTGCTTTGTAAAATGGGAAATGGGAACGCCAGCCATCAGCTGTCTGTTAGTCTTCAACAGAAATAAGAACATGTTCAACTGAAAAAGGAAGAAAAAGGAAGAAACCCTCTCAACACGATCTACGAAGCGTGAGCTTGAAATGACGCTTGAGGAGAGAATTTGCACCTTTTCAAACATGCTAATGACTTACAATGTTCTTTTGTTTTTCACCGCTGGCTGGAGTCTGAAGTCAAAATGGAATTTGACTTCAGAAAATTTAACTGGGATTAATTAACCACAAAAAAAAGCATGTAGGGAAAATATCCATTCCGCATCGTAGCTATTCGGTAATTTGTGTGATTTGTATGCAGAAAAAAGGAGGCCAAGTCTTGTGTCCTTGGGCGAGACATTCAACCACCTAGCTGTAGCACGACGACAGCCTTGCGGTGTGGACATGCAGTCCATTTTATTGTTCATAATGAGAGAGAGAAGAAACCTGTTTTCCCAAGGCTTCAGAACACAGTTGCCCATCTCGCCGCTGCAGTGACCACTGCCTTGTTGTCTGTCAAATTCAATTTGGCGCAAATCAAAGTCTGCCTTGGCACGGAGGTCAGAACGATTTTCAGAACAACTCAATCTTATACAACCAACCCTGCAACTTTTCATTTTGTTCTTAAACCGCCTTTCATAGTCTATTATGAACACAATTCCTTTGTCGTACTTGTTTGGGTTTAAGACTTACATCCAGCCTCTCAACCCTTCGTCTAGTCGTATATATTACACATACATGTCCTCCCATGTCCAGTGCTAGACATGCTCATTAAAAACATGGTGTTCAGTAAACTCCACCAGCGAAAGAGGTCACGAGGCATGCAGCGGGAAAATAAAGAATGCAGTGCGCGGCCTATTGGCATAAACCAGATATCTCCAGGGCGTGTCAGCATTTTGACAAGCAGTACAGGAAGAAGGGTGTCAGACTTGCCATTCAGGCTTATCTCTGTATCTGACTATGTGCAATAATGACACTTGAGGTATAGACGCAAAAGTCAAAACAGCAACGGAAAATACATTTAAACAGTTAAACAGGTTGGTTCCAAAATAAACATCAGGGATTGACATTATTAACTTTTTTAAACTTGTTTTGTCTCAGAGTAGTCTCACAAATGGCTCATAAAGGTATGATATGTAAATTCTTCCGCTAGGGGTCTCTCAATCAAAACAACAACAAAAGACATGTTTGATGACATTGTGAAGTAACGTGGGAACATGGGAGTTCTAGTATTTACCACCATTGCTGGTAAAAATCTAGCTGATGTGACTCATAATCAGTCAATGTACTCAAGTTTTATTCACGTTACGTTTAGTCACATTTATTCACGTTATGTCATTTCATTGTAATGAAATTGTAGTAACTTAGGTGGACTACAAAACAGCTATAGATAATGTTACGTGGGGTAGCCCAGCGCTGTTATCCGTGGTCAACACAATCACACTAAAAATAATGTTATGAGCTTGTTGAACTTTGTTTGTAACTTTATAACATTACCGTACACGTTACAGTGTTTCCCACATAATAAGATTCTACTTGTGGTGGTAGCTGACAGTGGGGGGAGGGGTGGGTTAAGTCAGAAATATATTGTGATATTCAACAGATATTGCAGGGAACTAAAGACTCGATCACCAGTGTGAGTCCCATGTGTCTAGAGGTGTACACCTGCCGGTCTGAGACGGTGTGGCAGCACCACTCCTCTCTATAGAGCCATCGTTTGGCCAATTTCTACACAATAGGTGAATTACACAGTACCCTTCCCTAAACAATAGCCTAACTTGAATGCAATTAAACTGGAGACTGGTTAAACTGGTTTCAAAATGTTCCGCGGTTTAGACGTGTATCCTCCTAGCTCTAGCTCCTAATAGTAAAAAGCAGGTAAAGATAAGGTAAGGCCAATGGAGCTCCGGTTTGGGTGTAATGCACATTGAATATATATAATACAGATTCAACTCACTTTCCATATGTGTACATTGGTAGAAACTATTGCAGGCCTTTCACTCAAAAAAAAGCAGCTACAAAACGAGTAGGCCTACACGAGAACTCGTTGAGATTTAGACTGTGTATCTGGTTAGAGTTTTTTTGGTATTTTTGGCATCCCTAATACTGATTAGTGAACTCTGGATGGATGAATAAACTCAACCAGCCGTTGTCTCTGCAGGGAAAAGCACACAACAATCCTTCCTCCCGCGCATGGTCATGTTTTGATTCAGAGTGTGCACGGAGAGGAGGATATTCACAGACGGCCCGTTGTCAATGTATTAGTGAGAGAGAGAGCGAGCGAATAAAATTTTAACCATTTTAAATAGTAAAAAAAATTATTAATGGGAGATACTATCGATCGATTTTTGCGTGTTTCCCTGGAAGTTAGTTGTTAAAGGGCATATGACGCTATTGACATGCGACCTCACCACAAGTTGCGGACCGTTGCCTTTAATAAAACTAAGGATTTCTCTGTGTTTGAACATTATTGGAAAAAATGGGATAACGTAAGTACACAACTCAACAAAATATATAACAATGGTCTAGTCGCTTTAAGAAATTCTAATGCGGAAATGTTATATATTATAAGTCTAAGATGAATATCTAAAGTCTGACGCAAAGCCTACTAGCAAAAATCTGGGTGAACAGGCAATTCACTCTCTTTCGCTATATTTCTGTTTCGACCAATCATGCTGGATGCAGGGATATGTAAGCGCATAATTGGAATAAACTCGGCCAGCAATATTTATTTTTCGGGTGGAAAAGAAAAGCTAAAACATAATTTCCGGACAACAACGTTCATAGAAAAAGTGTTCATAGTGGTTTCGAATCAACACCACTGTAGAAATACGCTTAATAGGATCCCCTTCTGAAAGCTTCCTCCACTCACACAAATTAGTTCCTCTTCGGTAGAAAATCCCGATAGCGAAACAGGAAGCAAGGCATAGCTACGCCCCTTGCAGCTTTTGGTTTCTGGCCAAAGCTCTGTACCATCTTCCCGCAGCAGTTCTGATATAGTATAGCAGGACCGCTGGATCCCTGATAAGTCTCAGGCTAATGATGAACACACTATTGCTGGGGTCATGCCTGACTAAGGCACGTGCGCAAAGCATTGTTATGGTTATATTTTTGGCAATAACGGCAGATGGTTCAAAATTTACTGTAGGCTGATATGGTTTAAGGTTTTGACCAATGGAAACTAATATCATCTTCACTGTTTTTCAGGTTGGCTTTGCAAACATATTGGATGTTATAAGCCTCTATCAAAATAATATAAAAACTTTGATCTGATTGAAGCCTAAACATTTGTGAGATGGAAGGAACAATAAATAAGAGCAATTGTGCTTGGTTAAATTAATTTGTAGGCTGAAACTTTCTTTCAGTGAAATGTGTCATATTGGAGTCTCGGATCTCATTATGCAATAAATCCCCCACTGTGGCACAATATGTCATGGCACTCTGTAGCCGTTTTTGTATGTAGACTATGTTTTTCTTGTCACAATATGATTTATATAAATATATTTTTTTTTTCAAGGATTGTATTCAATGGTATTTCTTCCATGGTTTGTAATATAAATTATCTGTCTGATTCCGAGAGATTACTACAGTTTTTGTTTTGAAAAATATACTATATAAATAATATTCATCTCGGCTACGTGCTGAATTTTTGTCCACACAATGACTTCTCTGAATGCAGGCGCATGGCTTTCGACAGAATGCATACATTTTTTTATTTATATTTGTGGTAGGTTATTTAATCCTGACTAACCTACTCCTCATACATTCGCTTTTTTAAACAATTGCTACATTGTTGTGTTTTTTAATGGCTTTGAGTGTAATGCAATTACGTCGCAGAGTTCTACATCAGCACGCATATTCATGTTTAATTTATCTGGTCCACTCAAAGTATACGAGAGGCGGTCTGAATGAGCAATCTATAAGGATAAATGTATAATGAGGCACAACAAAAAAAAAAAAAAAGCCGTTCTCACTACACCTGTGCTGCCGCCTCCTGGACGGAGACGACTCCTCTAGCAGCCACTGTACTATAAATGAACAGACAGCTTATGAGCCGTGCTCAAAGCAAGCAGGCGGCCGGAGAACCACACACATACACACACAAAGACCGGGGATGGCAGGGAAACTACTGCGCCTCGTCGTGCTTCTTGTGGCGGGGCTTTTATCCACACACCTATGGACCGTACGGGCGAACCGAGGCGGGGGTGCGTCTTTGGAAGAGGACAGCAGGGACCAGGAGGGCGACGCGGAAACCCCTTGCGAAGTTAAAACCGTCACGGTGTCTACCCTGCCCGTACTCCGGGAGAACGAGTTCAGCTTCACCGGCGGTGGTGGTGGTTCGGGGAGCATGGTCGGAGGAGGAGGAGGAGGAGGAGTAGGAGGAGGTGGTGGTACTGGAGCAGGTGGTGGTGGCGGTGGAGGAGGAGGGGAATCCCGTCTGTTATTATTCGTTAGAACAGACCTACCCGGACGAATTTCCGTCATGGATGATCTTGACAACACGGCTCTTCCTTACTTCACACTCGGTAAGGTCCTTGCTACTGTGCAAAGTGTTAATTGTCCCTTCGCGATACTCAGAGCTGTGCAATTGGGCGCATTGGCATCATGCCTTGCTGGATGTTATTGGAAAACACGCACTTAAACCTTTACCTTCTCTCTCTGTCCCTCTCTCAAAATAATGCTTTTTGGAGTTGTTTCAGTCGTGTGTGTCTGTGTGTGTAGACATTTTTTCAAGGGATGGCATGTTTATCCCAGAGTAAACATCGATGACTTTGGCGTTCACGTATCACGGCTGAATAAACTTGTAATACTTCTTAAAACGCATGGTGTGGTTGGCAGCGCCCTCTGAGTTTAGCATTGAGAAGGTGTCCTAGGCTGCCTTTATGCACACCTCTCTGTCTTTCTTGTATACCTGACACTACTAGCTTGTGGGGCTTCTGTATGAAACTTGGATATGATTTAAACGTTACGCCTCATTGCCTACGTCATTTCAGGTGCCCCCATTGGTTTTACTTCATGTGCTTTATAATAAATAACCATCATAAGTTTGACTAAATAATGCCAGACAAAATCTATAGCTACTTTGCCATTGCATCTTTTACAAGCATAATTGCACTGCAGTTATGTAGTGTAGATGTAGGCTAAAGCTTGATCCAGAAAAACATATGTTACTCTTCCTCAATGACATCCACTGCATACATTAGCGATACATGTATAATACAGCAGATTCAAATAGCATAGGCCTTGATACAGGTTTACTTTTGAGGATTAAGTACATTGTAGTGCATTGGTTGATGCAGAATAGTTCTCTTCAGGGTTTTCATACAGGGAGGTGTGTAGTTTATTGAGCGAGTGTTTACCAACCTGCCTAGTGTTGAAGAGGGGGTAGTGATTTACTGAACGCGCTGGCGTACAGCAAGTGCATCACACCTGACTCAGTATGATTTAAAAACAACAGAAAGTAAGTAGGAAATCACTCCCACAAATCCAATAATGGACAGAAGAGAGCTGCAGAACGGCTCGCGAACAAAAGCAACGACACCGGGCCCAGTGTAAATCCGATAATGCGAGAATTAAAATAAAAATCCACACGATTGCCTCATTATCACAGTGCTTATCTCTCTCCCTCGCCCTCTCGCTGTCCAAGTTCCTTGCTCCTTTTTTATGTTCGGTATCAATTTCAATTTCTCTTTTTTTTGTTTTGTTTCAGAGTGCA
>OOFG01014323.1:3844-18241 GCA_900323295.1 Molva molva
GGGGGGGGGGGGGTCAGAGGTCAGGCTGTACCAAGGGACCGTGCAGAACGAGGTTAACACAAGATAGATTTAAGGGTGACTTAAAAAAGGCAGGAGGAGGTTATTTATGGAGAGTGCTCCGACCTGGCATTTGGGACAAATCTCATTATGGGGAAAACGCATGCATGTCTTGATTCACTTTGCTATTGCGTAATATGAAATGTCCTTTCTATGGGAGTGTATGGATTGATGATTCAGAGCAGGGGAGGCAACGCAAGGCCCTTTTAGAAACTGCAGCACCACTTTGCACTGGGACCGGACTTTGATGTGAGCTTTGAACGAGCCCCTCCAAACCAGAGTGGAAGTCCCACACGGGCTGCACGCTCGAGGCACACACGTGGACCATGAGTGTGCCATAGACGGCTACTAGACAGCAGGTTGATGACACCCAAATGGTATGCTTGCACTCACTTGGCCGTTCTAAAACGTTGACACAACTTCTCCACCAGCGATTCAGTCTGCCTCTCTTTGGTGATGTACGAGAACAGCTGCCTGAAAACAGGAGCACATTAAAATATCACATTAAAAACAAATCCCATGGAATACACCAACCGTTGTTTATTAACTTCAGCGCAAACGTTTTTAAATTACAATTCAAAAAAATAAATCAAAAGGCTCGTCTCGGCAGGGTGGATAACGGTTGAGGATAAAGACAGTGAGGCCATCGTCATGATAAAGAGGAACCTACTTCATGATCACATTGAAGTCCTCAGCGCTCATGCCCCTCTCTGGGTCAGACAGCCTGCTGATGATGTCTGGCAGCAGGTTGTAGATCGCATTGTCCTGCGCAGCGTGAATAAAAAGGATGAGAAACACGACAACTGAACACATTCCTCCATACCTCTTGATGGGAGGAGTAGGGGGTCTGTGAGCTCATCATCAACTCACCTTGGAGGCCAGCTCGTTGAAGAAGTTGAGGGCCAGGCTGGTGATGTGTGGCTCGGGGTCGATGAGAAGCACCGCCACCTCACCCACCTGACCTTTGACCTTGAGGACATCTTTGAGCACCAGCTGAGTGAGGACCGTCACGGCCGTCTGCCTGACCGAAGGCACTTGGTCACCTAACCTGGGGGGATAGGAAACCAAACGAGGGATGCACATGTCAGCCGCTTCCCAACGTTACATATTGCTACGCCCTCCGTTAATGCCTTTTGCCTTTCTTATTGCCCAGTATGTCTATTATCGGGAATACCCCCATGCTGTTGGATGGAATGGACCAATTTGGCATGGCAGACAGCATTTTGAGACAGATTTAGATCCACCAGAGCCCAGGAACCACAACACAAAGGAAAGTAATTAGCTCCCCGCGTTACAGGGCAGGACTCCGGGCAGAGGATCACACGTTCAGTCAGCGGCTGCGGATGGGGGGCCAGCTCTTGGCATCATTTGAAGCTGTAGTTACATAGCGCTGCATGCTAATGCTGGGGGCTTACGGCACCAATATGGAGGGCAATTCATTCTCCACACCCTTATCAGGAGGCTCCAGGAACCACCAGTTTCAGAAGCCTGAACATGGTGGAGGTGTGTGTATGTATGTATGTATGTGTGTGGGGGGGGGGGGAATTAGAGAAAACCATGGACTTCAGAAACATTGCCAAGCTAATGACAGCGTAGAATGTTTCATATACGTATATAAAAACCTCAAAGTGAGAAGAAGCCAGCGATAAGAAAAAAACCCACACATAAAACAATAGAGAACTCGTTTTGATTTTGCCTGGCCAAGTTGTCAATGCTGCTAAGTGAATAGAATGGTGATCGTCAAGACTTTTTTTAAACAAGAACTTCCATTTCTGCAATGTAAAAAGGCTGGCAGGACCTTTGACTTGAGCAGAAATTATCCCTTCTTCCTATCCATAATTTCCACCACCAGCCCACTGGATCGGACCATTGGGTCCCAACACACCAGCAATTATGCTGCTTGGCGTCTAAGCGGCCCCTCTCCAAGGTGCGAGGGGCTGCCACCTAGTTCAGGGAGGAGGGACACGGAGGGATGGGAGGAGAGGGCTGTTATCCCGCTCAGAGCTGGAATCTGTTGGACAGTTGCCATGGCAACAGCCACAGAGGGCGGTGGGGGTCAGTATACGAAAGCGATGGCAGAGTTTGCAAACACAGATCATGTCAAAGTTTGCTTCCCATTGAACGGTTTGATGGGGGGAGGGAGGGGTGTGGGGTGCGGGACACTCGCTATGCGAGTGTGAGGGGTCTCACATCAACACAAATCAAGAGCTAGAGGAGAATGCTGGAATAAACATTATTTCCTACACGCCCACTTGCCAGGCTATCAGCCGAGGCTTGTTCCCTTTAATTACCGAAGACTGACGGCGAGGGAGCGTTGGGTATTATAATGTAGCATCTGACGGCAACAAGACCATTACAATCTTTGGAACTAGATATGATTAAGTGCTGCTTGGCAAGGATACATTGTGTCACACAGTGAGGTTGAACGGCAACCCCGCCCCAAAACAACTCCATCACCAATACTCCTCTCATTAAGCCCTCTATTGAACAGTGCGTGTCATTACTCTTATTAGTATCGTAAACGTACACGCGGCCGCTCGACCCATCCATAGGTTACGTGGTGTTGGGCGTTACCTGGCATAGAGGTTCTGGGTCCAGGGTTCCAGGATGTTGGGGAAGCGAACAATGAGGTCACCCAGGGCGATGATGGCGTTGGCGCGGACGACGGGCAGCGGTGAGCGCTCCAGCACGGTGAACAGCAGCCGCGTATGCTCGTCGCATACCGATGGACTGAGGAGGTTAAAGAGCCAGTAAAAGAGCCAGTAAGAGGGCGTACTCCCGTTTACAGATACGTTTCACATGCAGCTCTATAAAATACAAATTATCAGCAGGTAAATATGAGAATAGACATTTTATGGCATAAAGCCACATTATCAGATGTATTACTAGAAAGCCAAACATGTTTTTTCCCACCGTATACGGCTCACTTCTAGGAATAATATTATTTTTTATTAAACTTTTTTAGTACCGTCATTGTGTAACTGTTATAATAAGCGATGTTGTATATGAAATGCGCCACACACACACACCATAGTGTTATACCATAGGTGTCCGGGAAGCCTAACCCTCACTCGGACGCGGACATTAAACACATCGCTGCTCAGACCGAGCTTCACCATCCACACACACCATTATACAGTAAGTGTCCGAATAGCTAAACCTTCTCGCGGACACCGCAGTCAACCGCTACCCATACAGAGCTCCACATAAACCGCGCCGCTGGTGCCCCTTGGTGCCCCTTGGTGCCCCTTGGTGCCCCTTGGTCGTGACGTCAGAGCACTCTGACGTTCCACTCCAGCAGAGTGGGACGTTCACATTGCGTTTTGGGGAGACTGGCAAAAACATAGGATTTCACCCCATTTTTCTCTAAATTGGGGACTTATTTCAGTAACAGTGATAAAATGGCAGAGATGACAATGTTAACGGTCATATAAGACAAATGACCACGTTTAAAACGAAAAACTACAGTAAAATTCCATTCTTTCATAAATCCATTAAAACAATGCAAATGCATATTTAACATACGTCTTCAGATAATTTAGGAAGCGGGACAAAACAGGAAGTGCTTGTACCTGATCATCATGAACTGGGAGAGGGCGAGGCAGGCAGCGGTGGTGAGCTGGGGGTGAGCGTATCGTCCAGGAGAGCTGCACACCTTCACCAGCAGGGGAAGGAAGCAAAACAAGATGTTCTCCTCTGAACCAAGGAGAGAGAACAGCATGTTTAACAAGGTAGCATGGCCCACATAAAGTCAGATCAGCAAGTATGGTTTTGAAATTGAATGTGGTACACTGGTTGTCATGTACCAATAAAATTGTGTTTTATTTCTTTTTTTACCAGCCAGTAATTCTGTCTCGCAGATCTTTCTTATGAGCTCCGCCTCCGTGTCCTCAGCCGTGGCACCAATCAACCCAAGCTCCTCCTCCACGGCACTGTCATTGGCTGCTAGCTGTTGAGATACCACGTTGGAACAGGGTTACCTCCATTGGCCGTTCCTCAGTTTAAGGATATCCTCCTGGGCAGTTTGGCTGACTGTATAAAGGGTTTTTGTGATTGGTCAAACAGTAACTGACTGATCTGAAAAGGTGCAGTGAGAAGGATTTAGTGGGTTCTTGCGGTGATGTGGCAGATTCCAACTGAATGAATGCCTGCCCCCCCTCATCAACAAAGCCGAAGCTACTGTTGCCTGTACTGATGAGGTTCCTTAATAGATTCATGAAAAGTATAAAGTTATTTAGTCTGTGAAACTAGAGGTCACAGCTTAAAAATAAAATAGCTCTCTGAGCCGTTTGTCCTTTCTGGGCTACTGTAGAAACAAGGCGGTGCATCATGGCGGGCTCCGTGGAAGAGGACCCGCTGCCCCAGGAGAGAGACAGCGCTCATTCTGAAGTTATGAAAACGGTTCCGCTAAATTCTACAAACTGCACCTTAAAGCTTAAACAATGTTATTAAAACATTACCCAGTGCCACAAGTTACTGATTACAGTCACATCATCTATGGTGGCAGATTCTGCAATGTCTAAGAAGTTATAGGCACTGACATCATTACACCTATACTGCATCACCTAGACTAGGACTAAGATGCCTACTATTCAGAAAGGCAATTTCTTCGCTCAAACTAAAAAACAAGCCGTAAATAGTTTCCCGGTGTACCTTAGATTTCGAAGGCCTCTTTTCCTTCTCCTCCCTCTCCTCAGTTTCTCTTCTCCTCCTCCGCAGCTCAGCGCTCACGCTGCCCTCCAGGTGGGACACCTGCCAGAAAGCCACACAGCCGCACAGAGACAGCAGCTGGGCCAGGCTCACGCTGCTCACTACACACAGCACACAGGAACACAGGATTTACTACCAGGGAGCCCGGCTAACAATAGCAGTCCAGGAGACGGCAATGAAGCACCAGCAACAACAAAACAGGCGTCTCCAGAAATACATTTGAGTGCTTTCATTACAACTGGATTTGTATGGTGCATGGAAACTTGCTGTTTAAAATTTCAGTCTAGCCTTCAATAGACTGAGTAAAGGATTTACCTCAAACTGGTTTTAGATGGACTTATAATCAAGTTTAGATGTACTGACCACTGTTGCTTTGGAAGCTGCAGAGTGCATTTTTTTGTTTTCAGTTAATACATTTACATACTACGAAGCACGGGCACTACAGTTTGGATGTGCATCTCTCAGATTCAACATCATAACTTGCTAAAGCTATACATCAGTCACAGCACATGTGTAGACCTTGTTCAGCAGACTCCTGGGAGTCCTGCGAGCCGCCTTGGGATTGGACCGTCTCCTTGGAGGCTTCTGCTGTTTTGGCGACCTGGTCCAATAAGAGCTGGGTGCTCTGCTGCAGTAGCAGCGAGCAGAGCTGGTCGGGGGACTCGGCCAGGAAGTACAGGAGACGAACGGCCTGTTCCATGAAACTCTGCCAGTGAGGATCCTCCTTCACCACACCTTGGGAGGTAAAGGGGAAGAGCAAGAGTCAATTGACTTTGTACCATGTGTGAGCTGTACAGGCATCATAATGTCCAATACCATGTGGGATCTATGAATCACAAAGCAGTCTAGTTTTTCGGCAAGATAACAATGTATTTACCTTCTGCGATGGCCTTTGTAAGGCAGGTGAACAGTTGGTGGTCGTGGGACAGTCTGAATGGGGCATTCTTTGATTGCTAGAAAAAGGTATCGGTACAAATAAAATGTATGCATTCAATCAATGGTGATTCCTAAATAGTAATTCAAACAAACCATTTAAATGTTAATTGTGCTTACCCTGACGTGATCTGTGATGCTGCTGATGGTGATGACCACATCTCTGGCCAGCAGGAAGTCTTCTGCCACCTTCTCCCCCAGAGCCACGTTGCAGAAGGTTTCCACATTACTGAGCACCACCTCCCTTTCGGCCCTGTTGAAGCCACATCGAGAGTTAATTGATTGGGATAAAGATGATAGGCCAGATACCTACAATCTGGAAAACATCCACTGTAATACCCATACCAAAATCAAAAAAGCCCAAGGAACAAAATTATTTGACCTGTTGCGCTCACATCCATTATCATTTTTGAAAGGATTTAAAAAGATTTGGTTGTTTCCCTCATTGATAACAAATTCGACCCCTTCAGTTAGCTTACCAAGCTGGTAAAGGTGTGGAGGATGCAAAGCACTTCCTTTCAACAGTATGTATAAGCACCTCCAGAAACCCAAATCTCATGTGAGACTCTTATTCAGATTTCTCTTCGGCCTTTAACAAGATGCAGCCTCATTGATTGAGGGACTTGCTTCAGATCAGCTTTTGGTATTGCTTTTAGATTTTCAAACAGGGAATCCAGCAGGTATTGGTGAATGGACACATGTCCAACACCAAGGTCTAAAATACGTGCTCACTCCAGGGTTGTGTCCTGTCCCCTCTGCTTTTTATTATGTATACAGATAGCTTCAAAAGGGCAGCTTCTTTGTGAAAATCTCTGATGACATCGCTCTATTGTCTCCTCTCCAGGATTGAGTCAGATCATGTTCGTGCCCTACCTGCCTTCGTCAAATGGTGTGATGATCCGTGACCTTAATGCATGTCCAAGGTCATAAAATATATTGTATTTATTATTATATATTTATTCGTTTTCGGCTATACCAGATCGCTGCTACAATGCGGGCTGAAAGCAAAGTCTTTAAATGTCCGCTAGATGCAATTTTAGTTTACAAAAGTAAGATTGCTAGATCTAGAAGGAATAAACAATTATGAGATTGTGTCCAGCTACTGAATCTAGGCTGCACAAGCTCCAAGACGAGCTCAATCTTTCCAGGACACCGCTTGACGGTTTTGTCTCTCTATTCTGCAACTCACATGGATACCAAATCAATAAAACAGATACATATACTTAGTGAGAAAACCTGTTGACGCTTTCCTAGAGACAACACGACCAGACAGACCGCATGCTACAAAGTCATTTCTCAGCACGTTTGCCCTACAGGTAAACAAGCTAACCTCAGGCCTGCCTGCTGGCCACATAATGTACGTGAAAGGCTGCGTTTGCAGGAGTATGCAAGATTAAATATGTTCTAAACGCTCCTGGCTGGCTGAAGAGAGGCAGCGTGGGTGGACTGCAGATAGAGACTCTTTACCCTCTAGCTCGCTCTTCCCTTCAGAAATCCTTTGAGGTGGATTGAGGAGCAGCGTTGTAGTAAGCTACATTCAGTGCATCACGCTGGCAAGGAGCCAGGAGTTATGTGGTCGTGACTTGGGGGAGTCTTGGTTTAATGCTTATGGTTCTGCCTAATGGCGATATGCTTAACCTTGTAAGCAGTTATATTTAGGGGTACTAATCATGTACCATTTTCTCAAGAATCTTCTTGACTCAGCCCACAACCCTGAAGGCAATTAATGTTCTAATCAATGTTCTGGTCCAAAATAGCATATTGATGAGAAGAATGTGTCACCCTCAGATTAGCTAGGAGCACATTGCCAACTGTTGGGTACCTTCCCACTGGAGATTACATAGTTTAAAGCATTAGATTCACTGTCACCCTCCTGCCTCGAACACCCTCCATCTACCTATATGGGGATCCAGGTAGGCAGGTGGATACACATGGTTGCTGTGGACTGGCAATCAATAAGCCAAACTCTGCTGTACTTTGCAGACTACCAGACAGGAAAACATGGTATTCCAGTACAGTAAACTCACGTAAGCCTTTGCTGCATCATAGGGCTCCACAATCCTTTATTTAACGATAAAGAAATCTTTTTCAGACACAGCCAAGTTGTGGTCGATAAATAGATTGAGAAGCCAGCCAAAGTATCAATGTTTTTATATTGGAAAACATGGTGGCTCATTGCCGCAGAAAATCCCCTTATTCAGCCTCACAGAAGGGGTATAAATACCGTTATCAACTGAATTAGTAATTTTACAGTGTTCCTACTCTTTTCAGCTCATCATTTACCAGGTAATTTCCAGGCCATTTTCCAAAACCCTTCTGTGCTAACGGAGGTTGATATTTCACTCAGTCAGTAGTATCCACCCTTATCTCTATTGAATGAATAGCATGATCGACACATTTCTATAGTTTCATCTTTTTAAAATCGAGGCCAACTTTATTATACACAGTAATGTGCATAATAACCCTTGAGGTATAAACATTCATCTTCAAGAATCCCCAGTTTTTCCAGTAAATCGCCTATTTATCCCAAATAACTTTTGTAAAACAAAATATTAAAAAAATAAGTAGGGAATCGTATAAAAATGAATTATATTGATGCTATCTGGAAAGAACCATCGTATTTACCATTGATTTAGCCAGGCCCTTCAAACACACTTGCCCTGACTTGACTGTGCAGTTGGGCCCACAAAAACATGCCCCTTGGAGCTCCAGGCCAATGCGACTGCACTGTCTACATTACCTCTATTTACGTTGTGTAACAAAAAACACCTGTGTAACAAATATTTTGCCCTTCCCAAAAGACGCAAACTAAAAACATGCGAGCACATGTTTTACATTAAATTAAAGTGTCAACATGGATTGGAGGTTGGGATATAATGTCCTAAACCTAGACGCAAGGCTCTCCACCATCAAGGCCACACAGAAACTGATAAAAAGGGTGGCGAGGGGAGTAGAGAGCTAGGAAAGTTGATAAACAATGACCACCTAATTTAATGCTAACGCCCCTGACAACCGCCATGACACTCATGCTTGCTATGCTATCCAGCTATAGCTTGTCAGTAGGTAGTCAGCGTTAACATAGCAGATTGAAAGGAAAGCATCAGAGCCTCTTTCTGCAGCAGAGGTTGATTTAGTCTGTTGAGTGTCAATTGCACGTTACCTTGTTACCTAGTTGGTGTGACGCAATGCTGGATAGTAAATAAACATCGTCCCCATCTTTTAATCTCCGCGACGACGAGCTCATCATAATCATTTACAAAAGTTTAAATTACGGTTCCCCACTCTTTCAATCCATTTCAACAATCCTCAGCCTTCTAGACTGAAAATTAAAAGTTAATAAATCAATTGTGGTATTGATTGCAAATGTAAGGAAGACATGTATAACTTAATAAGCAAGGTACTCGGATAAAAGACGACTCGTCAGTACCGTGCAGCCATGCCCAGCAGTATCACCGCAGCCCTCCTGTGGAGCGGCGAAGTCTCTCGTTTGCCAGTGAAGCGCTCCCACAGCACCTGGACCACAGTGGACTGGAGACTGCTGCTACTGCCAAAGAACTCCTGCACCTAGCACGGAAACCAGTCACTGGTTAGAGACCACCACAGAAACACACAGTCAAAAGAGTAGTGTTTCTGTTGCTAATACAACAATGGATTGGATGATGAAGGAAACAAATCTTTTAACTCAACAGTATAGCGAGATTTGCGTTATTGGGCCATACTTGAAATAGAAAGATAATTATCCCTTATCTATAATCTCATTTCAGGTCATACCTCAAAGAATAAGAAAATAAAGCTGATGACCAAGTAGCGCTTCATTTAAATGTTCCTTTGTTGTACTCCGATATCCTGTTGTAGACCCGTATATCAACAAAAGCACAATATTGTCGCGTGGATTCAGATTACTAACTGTAGCTTTGCAGGGAGGGTTTGCTTCGGGTGATGAAGAAGAGAACTTACTATCTCCTCCAGACATTGGATGGTTCCTAGGGAAGCATCCACCATCAGCTCAGAGAGACTGTCCACCAGAGTGTGGGCCTTGGCTCTGGAAGGGAAAAGGGCATCGCCATCAATTCATATTTCATGGAGGAAATGGTGCCTTGGAGTGGAACAGATGTGATCGCACTAAGAAGCATTGGATAGCTTAGCATAATGAAAAAATATCACTGCTCACATAAATGTAATCCATAATCATATAATGTAATGGAGTAAAATAGATTACCCATTTGCTTTTAAATCCAAATGATAATCTTACCACTGTAAAATAAACAGTTGACCATCAAAATTGTATTCTGAAACCAAACTTGACAACATTTATTTAAACATGTTTCAGTCCATAATGACTTGGTCCTTCATGATGGACTATAGCCAGTGTCCCCAGAGTGGGCCACCTACCTGGTGGAGTCTCCCTGGGGGTTGAGGTAGAGGCGCCTGTAGGCCTGCACCACAGCGTCCTTGACAGTGGCGTCGGTGGACCAGACAAGGGGCAGCATCCTCCTCACCCCGGACAGAGAGTTGGCCACGCTGAACTCACACACCGTCACGCAGAACTGCACCGCCTCCTGGACCACTGAAACACATTCATGCGGTCAGTATAAGAGTACTATAAGTTGTGGCATGGTCAACACATATAAGAACTTATTGGTGATACCTCTTTAAAAAATATATACATTTGAATTTGTAGGTAATCGTTATAAATTCAAAAATGTAAATGAGATAAGAACCAGTTTATCAAATAAATTACCATTTACACTTGTAATAAAATTACATTTTGAATTTTAAATCGCATCATCATACTAAATAAACAG
Source organism: Molva molva (assembly GCA_900323295.1). Classification (NCBI taxonomy): domain Eukaryota; kingdom Metazoa; phylum Chordata; class Actinopteri; order Gadiformes; family Lotidae; genus Molva; species Molva molva. Next base: position 14,350 of record OOFG01014323.1, read on the forward strand.
CATGTAAAATTCCCCATGATCACTGCAATCCCACCAATAACAGTTCCTACGTACCCGAGGTGGTTTTGCAGTACAGCATGGTGTTGATGACAGCGATGGCCCTCTCCACCTGCAGGGCAAAGCTTTGTGTATCTTTGAGGTACTGCACCAACATCTCCTGTTTCTTGAGCTCAGAGTCCTCTTCCTCCACCTCCTTCTGAGGGGTGGGGGGCAGGTTCTGACTTAGCTCGCCAGAGTCTTCGTCGGGCCCTGGTGGAAAATATTGATAGACCGATGAAGACATTTTGGAGACAGATTTGGTTGTTGGACACAATATTTATATGCCTGTCAAGCTTAAAGAAAATATCTTTCTGAAACCCTCAAATATTAAATATAAATACTACGATTATTACTGTTTGGGCTCATCCTCAAAGCGTGCATCGACTTAACAGCTGGCACACCTACTTCTGTCAGATCACTTAGATTTTGTGCTGTGCAAATAATACATATAACTGGGAAATTAGTCTTATTAAAAGGAAATGTGGTACGTTTTCAATAGAGCCCGACTGATACTGGATTTTAGGGGCCGCTGCCCTTACCGATATTAGGGAGTAAAAACAAACCGATATATCGTTTTTACTCCCGATGTTCCATTTTTCCTTGTTAGCATACATTTTAAAAAGCACTTATTAAGTACCGTTGAGCTTTTAGACCCTGTAATCATTTTGATGATTTTCAATAATGACGCAAGATGGCGCATTGGGACTGTTCAATTAAATGAGCTTCTCATTCCAACCCATTCGAGATGATTTCTCTCATTGGGAAGTAGCCATGGAATGTTGTCTGCATAGCGGTTCATAGCAGAGAGCGCCAACTCTTAATAAAGGCACACCAGCGTATGCGAGAGCAGCCTTTACCTTTGAAGAGCAGAGCCAGGACCTCCATCACCGTCTCGGGGCTGAGATGGTGGAGCGCAGAGAACATCTCAGACTGGGGGAATCTGCCATGTGCTTTTATACACAGACGCACCGCATGTCTGAAGAAATTAAACATAAGAGGTAAATAATAGTTATAGGTAAAAATGTATTTACCTGGGACCTCTGAGGTTCAATTATGAGGTTTGGGACGGTATAGCTGCGGCATCGTTAAAGTATAAGCTTGAGGAAGATGCAACATAACTCTAATCAGTCCGAAATTAACACCTGCCACCAGCCAATGGTAGAGTTGACCATTCGGCAGGTGAAAATGTCCGGCTACATATTAAAAATTTGCATGGACGATAGATAATTTTTCTATGGCTGGTCAAAATAAGAAATTATTCTGGACCCTGACTCAAATATAGACCCTGGGTAGAGACAAGTATGATTGGGCAACTGTATTCCTTGTTCACCCTCAGATTATCAAAGAAGTAGCTCATGACACATCGAACCACAGAGAGCTGGGTAAACGCCTTGCCTGACGTACACACAAACACACACGCTGTTGGCATCCTCCTCATTATTACCCGACTAAGCGCATCTTAGAAAGTGGGATCATAGTGGGAAGAGCCTGTCACTGTAGGCCAGCCCTTACAGCCGAGCAGTAAACCTTCACTACACGGCCAAGATTACCAGCCAGTCAGGACAAGGACAACCCAGCCCCCTGGTTCAATGAGCTCACATTCGCCTTGGTATCATCACTGGGCAAAATGTTGAATCGGCAATCAAAATAGTTCAAAAAATCTGAACGTTAAATGGGCCGATAGTATTTCACAAAACTCACCTGTATTTATTGACGCGCAGTAACTGTGCAATCTGCACAGCTGTTGCCCTGTCATCTTGTGCCTCCTCCAACTCTTCCTCCACCACCTCCTCCTCCTCCTCCACGTCTTCCTGTTCTCCTGCACTGGTGGGCTCCAACACAACCCTGGCGGTGGACAGCAGCTCAGGCTCCATGGCATCCCACAGCTCTGATGCCCTTATGACTGCCACTGGCAAGGAACATCAGCGAGGAACAGTATGCAGAACATCATCATGCAGAACACAGGTTGGACCCAACCAAGAAAATAATTTAAGTTTAACGATTGTAGGGAACTTTTTTTGAACCATAATTTCTAAATCCACACTTTACACAGAAATGGCCCTCAAAGCTGCATTTTTATGTAATCAGTTCAGTTAAATATAAATGTTAGAAATCTAATCTTTTCAAAGGCTGTCGTTTGTGATTGATGAGGTCTCAGGATTCACACATCATATGGACGGGTACTAGGGATTTGCCATAACCTATAATTTAGCAGCCATTTATGGAGACTTCATGGAATATGCCTTAGGAGAAAGCATGCAATGCAGTGCACCCAAGACAGCTGGACATATGATTAAATAGTTAATAAATAAATGACTTGCTGCAACAACAATGTCAACAATGACAACCTAGCTCAAAATTCAGAGCTTACCCTCAGATTACCAAAGAAGTAGCTCATGGCACATCAAACAACAGCGAGAGCTGGGTAAACGCCTTGCCTGACATACACACAAACACACACGCTGTTGGCATCCTCCTCATTATTACCCGACTAAGCGCATCTTAGAAAGTGGGATCATAGTGGGAGGAGCCTGTCACTGTAGGCCAGCCCTTACAGCCGAGCAGTAAACCTTCACTACACGGCCAAGATTACCAGCCAGTCAGGACAAGGACAACCCAGCCCCCTGGTTCAATGAGCTCACATTCGCCTTGGTATCATCACTGGGCATGGTGGATGAGCGGGGAAATTGAAAAGTTAAAGAGTTGCTTTTGAGGCATTAAAGGGTTTGTTTACCGGGTGCTTTGCCTTCCAGCTTCTCCTTCAGCTCTTTGAGTTTTGTCGTCTCCTTCTCCAGAGGGTTCTTCAGATCTTCACTGCTCAACTGAAACACAACACTCAGAACTAAGGACCACAGGAAAGGGAACTTTACATCTTACGGTGTACTAGGTTTTAATTACCTTGCAGCTATAGGGGTTATGAGCGATGAAGGCCGCCAGCAGCTGGATGGCACTCTTCACTACATTTATAGACTTGTCCATCAGCCTCCCCACAGCCAGCCCCATCACCTCGCTGTACCGACACAGTGGCAACGCCTGGCAGGCAGAACACAGAGCAATATTCAACAATACAGCCATAAGAATGTCTTGGCAGTGGCTTTCAGTGACGACAGGGCCAACTAACCTTGCTGTTGACTATGCGCGTGTAGACCTGCAGCACGCGCGCCCGAACATGGGAGTGCGTGTCGTGCAGATGCTCCTGCAGCGTGTCGAAGAAGCGGTCGCGGTCCGCTTTACCAGACTCGTCCAGACCGTCGCCGCACAGGACCCGCACCAGGATGTCTCCCAGCACCTCACACACCGCCACACGCATGCTGTTGCTCTGGTTAGCAGATGGAGCATAGCATTTAGTTATAGCAACTTTATCCAAGGCGATGCACATTGAATTAAGATATAGAGGACATTTAGGAGCAGGTCAGGGTACGGCATCTTGCTCGTGGATGCCTACAGATAGTTTGTGGCCATTAAGAATCAAAACCAGTTCCTCACGGCTAGGAATCACCAGGGCTACTACATTATACTAAGCCAAATACAGTCAGGTACTTTCTACCAATAAACTGAATTTCGCTCCATGCATTTATCGTGTCAGTAACCACATTAAACATAAAAGGGCCATTCAAACATGCTACACTGTTGTACACCCAATGACGGCTTATAAAGTGTAAGTGAACCACTCTAGGAAGGAGGAGGGCCGGGTTATCCCCGTGTATACAACCCACGGCAAATCTTTAGTAGGGTTGTTGTGTATGAGCGATGCTGTATATGAAATGCTTCACACACGGAGGCGTTATACTATAAGTGTCCGAGAAGCCTAACCCGCAATCAACATCAACTACTGCCCAGACAGAGCCCCACC
>OOFG01014330.1:4022-15351 GCA_900323295.1 Molva molva
GGGAAAACACACACACACACACACACACACACACACACACACACACACACAAACACACACACATGGAATAATAAGTTTCGCTGAAAATGATATTCAGCACACAAAGCTGATATATCATGGCAGCAAGTATGGAGTATAATTTTACTCGAAAGCGTTGGAAGAGTTTTTTTAAATGAGAAAAACGCATTTGTGGTTGGAGGTGGGAACTGCTCCATGCCGCATTTGTGCCAAAATTATTCGTGCCAACGGTATTTTGTACAGCATCACAGATTTGACACTCGAGCGGATTGGAAAAGTGCCGATCAATGAGCTGTGTGCGCTCATTTATCAAAATTCTGTTACAGCAGGCTCAAAATGTACTTAAATAAAAATGAAACAAACTGGAGAAGCAAGTCACAGATACGAGACGCACAATTCATTTCTGCAAATCCAAACACCAACGGACAAGCTCACACATCCACTACGAGTACAACTACGAATGTGTGTTTTCAGTTACAAAGGTTTGGACCCCACGACACATTAGAGTTAGAAATGAAACTCCGTAAGCACCAAGTACCTTGCTGTTGGGTCTGACAGAGCGGTCCGGTCCACTGAGCCGTGCAGGCGCAACTGAAGCCGTTGATGCCGTCCGTGCACGTGCCGCCGTTCTGACAGGGGGTGCTGGCGCACTCGTTGATGTTCTGGTTACAGGTGGCTCCGACCCAGCCCGGAGTACAGGCACAGACGTAGCCGGGGGCGGTGGTGGTGGCCTGGGGTTGAAACCCAATGCGAAGCGGTCAGCGGTGGTGACGGAGCAGCACCAGAGAGTAGAGAGCGGTGTTCATGAGATTCAAACAAGCGTTAGAGCCGACGTGTTTGCATTATTTATGTTTTGTTAAAGTCGCAATGTGCAAGGTTGAACCCCTCTCAGTTAGTAGGCAGGAGACCTTCAGAATATAAAAAACTCAATAACAGTGTTCTGTCCACTCTAACTGGCTGTGCAACTGTGTGACGCAAACTAGCGTAGCTCGGCTGACTGGGGAGCATGACTGGGAGGGGTTTTGGGAGAGTCACGCACCCTTTGCAGGACGTTCTTGTAAACAAAGTTAATTTTTTTTGAATATATCAGTTATAGGGTGATTTTATTGATAACATTATTGAATCTACTATCGATCAGCATTGACTACAGATATGTCCAGGTCATTTTGAGCTACAAACTAGTCGAAAAGTTACACATTGCAACTTTAACTTATTTATAATGTATCAGGGACGGGTCAGTGTAGTGGATAGGGGCGTCTGACTCAAACAAAGGTCCTGGGTTCGATCCCCAATGTCTACCTGTAGGTTATCCTTGAACAAGATGCCCCCCTACCCCATCCTGCTCCTTAACGGCACGCATCGGAGTTCACCGTGGGTCGTATCGGGGGAAACAGCGTCTGCAAAGTCACGAATCAGCCTCGAGCCGACGCGCAGACTCACCGCACACTGTCCGTTGACGCAGGGGTTGCTGGTCTGGCAGACGTCGCTGGTCTGCGTGCAGCCCGAGGGGCCGTAGCCGTTCCCCACGTAGCCTGAGGGGCAGGTACACAGCGGGAAGCCGGACCCTGGGTGGGGGGCGCAGTAATACATTAGTAACATAACGTCATTTAGAAGATGCCATCTGTACCGCTTTTTTATTTTTAATGTCTTGCATCTTATAGATGCCAAGCCCGAAGATATTAATATAGGTGAATATCCATGAATATCCATTCAATCCACATGACTAATTATCTTAAGAGAAAAACAAAACAGAAATACACCCAGGTACAACACGTATATATTTAATCAGACTGACGATGAGTCAGTTTGGCAGTATAAGTGTAAATGTAATTTAGTTCAATACAAATAATGTTAGAAATATAATTTGAGTTTTGGATTTAAAAGGTGTTTATCTGGTCATGACGTTGAGTCCCCTGTGTGTGTGTGTGTGTGTGTGTGTGTGTGTGTGTGTATGTGTGTGTATGTGTGTGTGGGTGTGTGTGTGTGTTTGTGTGTCTGTGTGTGTGCGTGCGCGTGTGTGTGTGTATTTACCTGGAACTGAGGAACAGCTAGCCAATGGGAAGCAGCCACCGTTATTCGTGGCGCAGATGTTGGCCTGAGTGCAAGTCCTCCCGTCTCCCTCATAACCTGTGGAACACACCGGGTTAAAAAGGCTGTTTCTATGGGAGAGGATTTGGGCAGAAAAACACATATTTTATAAATATCGCCACGTGAAAAGTTCATTGTCAGATAATAAGTAAGATAAAATGAAAGCTAATAATTATTATTACTGCATTAACTAATGTTGACTTATGGTTAATTCATGCACCTTTATTGTAAAGTGTTACAAGTTAAGTTAGCCAACACATATAATCAATGAGTAAACCTATCAATGGATCCATGATCATGAGTCAGTGTACCTGGTGGGCAGGGCCCACAGTGGAAGGAGCCCATGGTGTTCAGGCATTGCACCATGGGAGCCCTGGAGCAACCGCCGTTATTGGTCGAACACTCGTCCACATCTCGACAGCTGTAACCGTTGCCTTGCCAACCTGGGTCGGAGTGGAACGTGGGGGAGAGAAAGGTTAATTTAGACATCACCTGACTTCATCACCGGCCGTCTAGTGCAGCCACGCTGGCGCCTGGCATGCACATGCACGTGAGAAGTGCATGTGCTTGCAGGGCGGTAGCGTGGCACATTGTAGCAGTTGAGAATTGGGAATATCTATTCAAAGATGGTTCATTTAAAGTTAAATCAACAGTACACAAACAAAAGCTGGGGAGGGACTTATGCATTTAAAAATCGAGATATGCGTGTGGAAAGGTAAGGGAAGTGTGAAACGTTATGCAAAGCGAACATTTTGAATTGCTAAATTCATATAAAATAAATAAATAAACACAAACTATTAACTGTAACATATCACAGTGAAACTAACTCAACGAACCGAATAACTCAATGAACTCGATGAACCTCCTAATAAATCCCCGTAAATCGCTTAGGGAAGAAGAAACGCTGTCAGCCGGATGACTCATAAACAGCAGTAAACAGTCATCCATGGCAGCGGGGCCTCACCTGCAGGACAGCCGCCGCAGTAGAAGGAGCCCTGGGTGTTGTAGCATGGGACGGGGGGGTTGCTGGAGCAAGGCTGGATGGCTAGGGAACACTCGTCCACGTCTTCAACGCACGCCGGATTCCCTGAAGGCGCCTGCCAGCCGCTGTCACAGACACACTGGTACAGCGGCTGGTTGACCGGAGAAGAGCGAAAACCGAGACGCGGGGAAACAAACAGAGCGTTGATGATTTATGGTTCAGGCCGCAGAGTGCACGATAGTCATAACATAGCCGTTAGCGTTAACGACTGCTCATTGTAAAAGTCAGGAAAGTCACGTGTCGGTAATGTAATAGCTGTTGCTTTATCAGTGGTTGTATAGTGTGAGAAGAGAATTCTAAGGAAGAAGAGCAAGGGATTGCACAGGGTTCTCATCGGCCTAATGTGTTGATGGAAATCAGGTGGCATTCATACGGGACAAAACGTGTCTCGCTGACATCAGACAGTGGATGTCAGCTGACTTTTTACAGCTGAACCGGTCCAAACCTGCGACAGGAGCTGAGATTACACAGAATCTTGGGGTGCGTTCCACATGATTAGTGTGACTCTCTGTATTTATGTCTCAACCAGAATTCAATCCACCTGAACTAACTGAATCCACCTTCAGTTAGTTTACAATGCTTCCTGTCTTTTAATAATCACTAAGATGTCACCATATCACCCCTATTGTAGCATCCCTGCCTACTTCCCTGCCACTTCCTACTGCCTGTCTCTTTTAGGATCGATTTTAAAAGGATTTGTATCAATTGTAAAACTATGCATGGGCTAGCTCTCCCCTTCATCTCTGACCTTTCATCCCCCTACAGGGCTGTATGCAGCCTCAGATCCTCTGCCAGGAACCTACATTCTGGTCTGAAGTTTGGGCTGAAAACAAAGGGAGACGGGGCTTTCACCACCACGGCCAACCAGGCTTTGTCGTTCCCCAGATTTATTTTGCTTCTAAAGACAATTCGTTTTTGTATTAAGTACTATTTGTGTAGAGCACTTTGTAACGTTCTTTAGAAAGGTGCGATACAAATAAAGTTATTATTATGATCATAATTAAAACTTCATGCGTCTTATTTCTTTACATTATTATGGGAACTAACAGTGCGTATATCATATAAGCCTTGATGGAACACGAGAGCAAAAGCACTCACACAGAGACGGCTACCTCCTTCTATCGCTCTGCAACCCATTAAATCGCAATATTTATCCGCACTTCCAGGACTGCCATCAAGATAACGGCTGGGCACTGGACCAGTGCTAAAGCGTTGCATTATTCTAGCTGCTGTATGAAATATAATTGAGCCATAAAATTGACTAGCCTAGAGGCCCATCCATCACACCAAGGTTATTACACTTGCTGGGGATGGGTGCTGGGAATGGGTGCTGGTGGGTATGGCAAAATGACCTTCAGGAAGCTGTAAAGACAACCTGGATATATATATCTCTATATATAGAGATATATATCTCTCTCTCTCTATATATATATATATATATATATCCAGGTATATATAGTACTTTGCTGTCAGTGTTGACTGTCCCTAAACGTTTTATGGATACAAGGAACCGTTCCCTCAGACGATGAGAACGCGCCGGAACGAGGTTAGCCTCCGGCTAACAGAAGACATGACTGGAAGAACCGCGGCGGTGACTACATGAGCTCACTCCTTCACCTGTCCCGGTGTGACGCGGTCGGCGTCGATGCACATGCCGTGCACGCACAGACCCTGCCTTGCGCCCCTACAGTCGTCGTAGCGCGTGGTGCAGAGCGCGCCCGACCACTCCGGAGAACAGCTACAACTGTAGAGGGAGAGAGGGGTGTAGGTGTGTGTCCAATACAGAACAATATCATTCACATAACATGGTCTCCTGAGGTTACACTCTTAACTAAGCCCTGTGTCCAATCCTCACAGTGATGAAGATCAATGAAAACACAGAGTGAAACGTAGAGCCAACAAGTTGTGTGTGTGTGTGTGTGTGTGTGTGTGTTCTTGGGGTGTTACCTGAAGGATCCTGGGTTGTTCACACACATGGCCCCATTCTGACAGCCCTGGGACGTCCCGGCATAGACCTGACACTCATTGACATCTGTGGCACAGTTGGCGCCCTACCGCAGGTGACACACACATAGACACACAGTAATGTACACTGTTTCAGTAATAAAACTGTGTATAGTAATACATCTATGTTTAGTAATGACATATTGTGTAGTAATAGTATAATAGTGTGTGTCTGCGTGTGTGTTACTCACAGCCCAGGTGCTGGGACACACACAGTGGTAGGAGTCCAGGAGGTTCAAACAGGTGCCTCCGTTCCTGCAGGGATTGCTGTTGCACGCGTGCCGCTGAACGACCTGGGATTAGGCGCACACACATACACACACACACACACAAGCACACACACACACACACACACACACACATGTACACACGCGCACACACACACAGAAACACACACACACACACACACACACATACACACATACAGACATGCACACGCACACACACACACATGCACACACACACACACACACACACACACACATATGCACACACACACACACACACACACGCACATGCACATGCACACACACACACACACAGCTATTAGAGCAGTCTGGATCACAATCAAACTTAGCACCCATAACAATTATTCATTACCGATACTGATTCCAGAGTGCAGACGTCTTCACGTTGTCCTACCAACACACCTACAACTTGACTGAATTTTATGACATTATTTCATTATGAACTTTTACAAAATATAACTTCTACTGTAATCTCTCTGTTTCAGCTGAATGGCAGCTTTGAGTTTGCAATCTAAGGTAAGTTTGGTGAGATACATATTTATTTATGATAACAGTGACCAGCATGTTGAATTTTTACCGATTCCAGTGAGGTCACTTTCGTCTCAAGCGTTGCCGTCTGAAAGAGAACAGAGAAAATAAAAGATGTAGGTTTAACGTCAACGGCAATGTGTATGACATTACATTCAGGTGCATATCATTTTGTATTTTTATTGTATTGAATGGTGCCTACGAGACACAATTGTTATATTTTGTGTTTGGGGTGGGGGATTTTAGATGTACTGAGTAATCCCTCTGTGGTTCTTATTTCCTGTCTGAACACGTGAAGGCACAAACGGGGATGGGATAGGTATTTCAATGTGCACTGCTCCCCACACCTTAGTGTCTAGCTGGTTGAGTTTATTGGTGATCTCTGGTGGCACCACACCTCCGTGGGTCTTCAGTTCCTCAATGTCAGCCTTGTTGTCTCTGATCTGCAATCAGAGACATGTCTGTTACCATGGACACATTCAGGGAATGGTGGACGTATTTAGTGTAACACTTGAGCTTGAGCTTTTTCCTCTTTTTTTGGTGGCCATTTTTAACGTTACAACAGACGTCGACAGATCTTTAACACGCTCGCATGCAAACGCCACAAATGTGGGGGAGGGAGAAAGACAATAAGAAATAGCACAAGGAAAAAGTCAACTGAGTATTGACAGGAAATAAAGGAAAAGGAAAAGAAAATTGATATTTGAAAATGACACACGCAGCTAAATTGTGGACATGCATCCAAACAGTGTGACAAAAAGGTGTCATTATATTGTGTATGATTGACAGTTTTTTAGAGGGGGGAAGAGGGTGATATTTGCCGCTGATAGAAATCTGCAGCGTGTGCGTCCTAAACCGTTAATCATTCCTGGTTTCACGTGAGCAACACACTTCTAGTTCACGGAGGTGCTAATAAAATAAATTCTCCACAATAAAATTGTGGAGAAAGAAAAAATCCCATTAAATGAATACCCATAAGCATGTATACATCAAATAAATAGCGTTTTTTGTTGTTGTCTTTGATCGTACAAGAAGTCATATACTTTCTGTGAGCTTGTGGAAGAGCAGCCTTCCATACCCATATAGAACAAGGCTGGCGATGCTAGTACATACACAGTATTAGGGTGACTGGTAGTAGGCTGATGTGAGGGTGAAACTTGGTGTGTGGCTGACCTCACCTGAGTCAGGAGCAGTGTGAGGTCTTGGTCGCCCACTTTGACCCGCCCCGAGGCCGAGGGCTGGAAGCGGATCTCCTTGTTGTCTCCCGTGGAGAACACCAGGTTGCCGTTCTCCGAGATCATCCGAGGTCTACGGTGGGTGGAAGGGAGAGGGCTTTAAACAACTATCATAGCTGGCTTTATGGATAACTCGACCCACTTATGGAATACTGAATTTACTTAGAGCTTCAGTAATTTTTCTGCTTGACCCCCTTTGTCTTGTTTTGATTGAGTCTTGTGGAGATCCAAATGCATGAGAACCATGCATTAGGATGGACTCAATCAAACAATCTAACAAGCAAAATAAACAGCACCCATGTAAGGCTACTTCTTACCTCACAACCACCAAATATAACTAATACACAGCATTTACGATGTTAAAGCGGAACTCCATTACTTATCACTCGTTTTATGCATACTTGGTACCAACTATTTCATTACCATACATGTGACTATAAAACGAGCAATATATTTTAATATATTTAATATTTTTTATAAATATATTTTTCTTTATAAGCTATTCTATACTATAAATTTGCAGGTTTTCAACTAGTTAAAACAAAACCATAATTTCTATTTTTCACCCATAATATAGCAAAACAGCCCAATTCCCAACTTCACAGGTGAAAACACAACTCCACTCACAGGTCATTGCTGATGTCCCTCTTGTCTCGACCCTGCGCCCCATCCTCACCCTGCAGTCCCACTAAGAGGTAGAGGAGGACGAAGAGCGGCCGTGACAGCCGCAGTGGCCCAGCCATTCCCCGGAGAAAGAAAGAATAGCAGAAAACAATAAAAAAGGACTTCTCCTCTGTACGTCCTCCGGACACTATGCTGGCGACCTGACCGCTCTAAGGTGTTTGTATCTCTAAGGTCTTGCACCAAAAACTCCCCCACTATGACACCTCAAACCTACTGAACTTGGCCCTGATCTCTCCCCCCCACCACCCTAAACACAGCGCAAAAAAACTAATTGAGGATCATAAAAATGAAGTACAATAATAAAGTTACAGAAGCAGCTGTGATGTGGTTAAGGGCACATTTGGATGGTTTGAACAGTTACTCAATGCTTTAAGCCTGTTCATCACATGCTTTTAATAAATAAGTAACCAGGTGGTGTGTGTGTGTTAATGGTTCCCTGCAATAAGGGTTCTTCCACAATGTGATTGGCATAGCTGGCATGAGGCACAAAGAAATACTGCAATGAGGATTTTGGAGACATACTTTATTTGTTTGTTTGAAAGATCCTAAAGCAACGTACAAAATATATATAAAACAAAGAAATAGTGCTTTCTTCACTTTGAAGAACCTTTTGAACCTTTGACCGCGGTCAATGATTGTGCGTTTTAAGCAGGAATCATCAAAAGCCCTAGGTTATTCTCATCATATCCTGCACGTCACACATTAAGTAGAAACCCTTTTCCCCCACTCCATCATGTTCCAATGCAGGGTCATCGTTGGGACGGAAGGAAGGACGAAAGTAGAGCTCAAATGAAAAAGTCTTTATTCGTCTTTGTGTTCTTCCGTTAGGTCCTGCGTGTGCTAGGACACCATGAGCTGTATGAGTTTGGCCACCACCCGCACATTGAGACTGTTGCCCAACACACGGTACCTCTGCTTGGTGGAGATGCGCTCTGGGAAGGCTGGGGAGCAGGGAACGGCGAAGGATCAAAAGAAACATTCTTCCGATGCAGAAAAGATCAGCCAGAAATGTGTTGTGACGGTTCCGAAAAGGATGTTGTAATGTGACATTTCTACTGTCTGAGACTCACCCAGAGTGGAGGGGAAGCCCATGAGGTTGGCGATCTCCCTCGGCGTGAAGTAACGAAGCCTCAGAGTACGCAGCCGCCGCAGTTTCTCCTCGTCCTGCCCTGGGGACAGCTCCTCCAGGCCTTTAAACACAGAGTGCATCTGGAGGGCAAGAGAAGGGGAGAGGTCGACCCCACAGGAGCGACACGGTGGGACCTTTCAAAACGGTCCTGTTTTTGTTTTGCACGGTAGACCAAGGGTCATTTGGTGATTCTGCTCTTAAGTCTCGACACTTGAGAAAAACAGCAAAGGTGGTAGAGGAAGTAATTGCGTGTAAAAGATGTGCGTTAAGCTACCTCTGCCTCCACACAGGACATCAGAACGGATCCCGTTCCCTCTACATAGTGGCCGTAGCTGTTCACAAAGGAAGGTACAGCCGATAACCAACCACGAGGGAACAACAGAAACTAACCATCACAACCGTCCATCATCATTTACTGAGTCAGTGATTCATCAATTCATATTAAACCTGTGGAGAGAATTCTGCGAATAATTGGAAAATAAATGCATAGAAAATTAAGGAAAGTTTCTGGCTTGCTAGTTGATGGCATGTGTCCCATCAGCATATTATGATACAAAAAAAAGACTGGACCAAATGGGAAGCAGGACTGAGCATCAAAAAGATAAAAAAAGTAAAAGTTCCATTAATCAAGTCCAGCTCGAAACTTTTCCAGTGGAAAAAGGTTGGCTAACGGTCCACCAGGTTCTTATGCAGTACTGCAATACTGTGATATTTAAATGCAGCATTGTAATATGAGTATTGGATCTGCAATCATGTAGCATCATGTAGCATATATTGTCAATAATGTCAACCTCAACTATCGGTGGGTTTACATTGACATTAACATAGCTACTTCTCATATTGTGTTTATAGATTTTTTATTATTATTATTTTTTTTGGGACACCAGGATGAATTAAGGACCACTGTATCTTATACGCACCCCTTGGTGAAGCAGACGGATCTCCTGCAGGCGGGCGTGACAATGTCCATGAGGAGAGCGTAGCGCAGCAGCGTCTTGGCGGGAAGGAGGTACTGACTCGCTTCCTCTTCCTCTTCCTCTTCCACTTCCTCTCCGCCGAGGTCCGACCCCAGCTCCAAGAACTCCTGGATCTGCCGGACCGACAGGTCTGCGTTCTGGTCGGACTTCCTGTCCGCGTCCCGGGCCGTCTCCAGCTTATACAGGACCACGCGCTCTGGGTCCGGGGGAACCGCTTCCTGCTGCTCTTTGGGGCCGGTGCTCTGACAGGAAGTGGGCGGGGCCGGGGCTGGATCTGGGTATGAGGAGGACTTGGACGAATGAAGCTGAGGGAATCCTTCTACAATCTGCTCAGAAGCGGGACAACACAAGGACAATCAGACGTAAAACACAGAGGCAGGAGGTAAAAGTCCAAACCAGTAGTCAACCTAGTGGATATTCAAACAAAACGACACAATCCATAGATACAACTAATGAATGAAAAGACTATTTTTACTTTATAAAGCTGGATTTTAAAATCGCTGTCCAAAATATAATAAAAGTATGCATATCATGATAACCAGTTGTGTGAAATGAATGGTCTTTCTCATGTTTCCAAGAGATGACAGGAGTGTAGTGTATGGCTGTGTTACCTCTGAGCTGGTCTCAAATGAGAAGCTTCCGGGCGGTGCCTTGGCAATAAGGAAATAGCGAAGCCGTGAGTTTGGGATTCCAAGCTGTATAGACAGACGCATCAGGGATACATGAGACCAGCAGAGCACGGTGAAAAAATATAAGAGAATATAAGAGAATTAGAATGAAGGCAGTCCTTCAACACATTCATTATTATTGATTATTGGTAGGGCTTACACTGGTAGGCGACACAAGGATTTCTTGAAATGTGTACCTGCAATCCTTCAGCGTATTTACCAGAGATTCCCTGGACAACAAAGAAAAACGTTTAAACAACAAACCCAAGCCCATACTTTTTTTTTTGTCATATTGCTTTTTATATTCAACAGTTTCATTGTAATAATATTTAGTAATGTATTTTACCTACAAAATAATACTTAACTGAGTGTGAATGTATTATTATTGCTGTTCATTTTCAGTTAATTTGTAAAAATGTTAACTGAACACAATGTTCAACATTCAAGATCTTTTCATAGTTTCAAATCACCATTCCTTATTCCTTGTATTATCGTCTACTTTTCCAGGGGCAAAAAACGTTCCCTAGACTTTGGTTTTGGGCACAAAGAGCTCAAATTGTTCCCCGCCCCCATGGGAGGCCTCAGAGAGTATTACGGACTGGAGCCTTTAAAGCATCCAGCCTTGTCCAGGGGAGGGGCAGCTCTATTGACAGACAGCTGTGTTGCCTTAGAGATGACCGCCCCACCAACTCCTTTTCCCATGTGCAG
>OOFG01014346.1:4321-19095 GCA_900323295.1 Molva molva
GTAGTAGTTGTAGCAGCTGGGGAAGCCGTAGAAGCCCCAGAGCCCCCCCGGCCGCTCCTTCTCAGCCATCCTTAATGTTCCCTCCATAAAGTCTCTGGCGCCCGCCTCAAACTCTTTGACGGCCTCCGCCTCTATCTGAGCAGGGCTCCAGTCGGGGTGTTTGGACTTCACCAGTGCCCTGGAGCCATTCCAATACACCTCCATAGTGTCCCAGTTCCTCTTCCACAATGGTCTCCAGCTTTCCCAGTCCACCACGGCCAGGCCCGCGAAGTCCCGGTCGGGTATGTCGGCGTTTATGTCCTGGGCGGCTACCCTGAGGTGCTCTGCCAGATTGGCGTTCTGGGGCACCCCGCCGTTGATCGCAGTCCCCTGGTTGTATCTGGGATAGAGCCCGAGTTTACCGGCATAGAATATGGTTATGTTTTCTCCCATGAAGCTTTGGTTCTGGTTTCTGACGATGTTGAACACCCCCAGGTCCAGCTCCACGCCAAACCGGGATTGGCAGTCGGCCGTCGGGGCGTTCCAGATGGCAGCGAATGGAACTTGGGAAAGGGGAGACGCCGCATACTGCTGTCCTAATGAGAGATGGATCACAGCTGCATGCAAAACCACTAGAGGAATAGAGGAGCACATACCTGGAAAATAAAGGATAACAATCACAAATTTTAATACCAACTGGAAAATACAACGTTCAGAGGCTAGTTTGGGTTATGTTTTAATTTTTTTAATTTGAGTATTTGAAATTGCCACTAATTAAAATGAATTGATTTGGATATTTGATGATTATATTGCGTATTGTTAACCTGAAAAACCACATTTCCCCTGTTTACTTGTATTTGTTTACAGGCCAGTCTTGGCCTCTCAAATATGGCGGCGACATTGAACACTCACTCGCTCCTTGTTCCTCATTCGGGTTGGAGCGGATATTCATGTTTTCAACTTAATGTGAATATATTATGTTAATAGAAATTAAATGAAAGTCTTATCACATGCTGGGAAAGCAGGATCTTGTGATGATGCTGTTGATGCAATTGTTATTCAAATAACCTATTCAGTCCACTATCAGTCCACTCATTTGGAAACAAATTAGGGAGACGTCTATGTACACAAATAAGGAACCTCCACAAGCTGGTCCTCACACCAGCCAAATGAAGAACATCCGGAGTGGGACTTTATTGTGAAAGAGGCACCATGAAATGAGGAACCATCAGTGCCCTTGAGCATTGTATATTGACAGTAATAAACCCTCATAGAAGCTGTACAACCCTGCTGTACAGCCATGCTAGTCAGAGTTGGAAGTGATAGCCACACCCCAACGCGAAGCAAAAGTGCATTGCAGTTGTATGAGGCAGATAGCGTGAAAATGAAGTATCGTCTTACTAAATGACAGACTTCTCTCAGTAGGAATATTGCTAACATTTAATTTGTCATGATTATGAGACAGAACCCAAACTTATACTTATTGTTGAAGTGGCAGTTAGAGACTAAAAAGTAATTCTGAAATAATTGTGTTATATGTGGGGGACACTCCCAACCCCCACCCATTTCCCATTTTATATAGTTTATACTACCGTAATATATCTGCGTGACGTGCAGTCTACAGAAATCGAGAAGAAAAGTGGAATACCTCAGAAAACTGTAAAACAGGACCTTCTGTGCGTTGTGACGTTAGCGCTACATTACCAATAATCACATCCTAACAACGTCAACGTGTTCTGGGCTGTTTTAATGTCTTGCTTTTTTATTGATTTTGTAAAGTCAACCAAATCGGTAATCTTACATGTCAATTTATGAAAAACAAATATATTCTCTTAATCCAGTGGATACAAAAGACACATTATTACAATCACAGAAATATGTAAAAAGATATAGAACGTACCTATACCGCTAACTACTGGCAGCAGATTATTTTCGCTTGCAGCATGTTTTGATTTAGTCATAAGTCTTGTGATCAATGAAAATAGTTTTCCTTCTTCTTCCTCTGTTGTTGTTGGTGGAGTACAATCCGTTTAGACGTGTATATACCACCACCTACTGCACTGGAGTGGGCATCTCAGATAAACGTGAAAAAAACCTTAACAGCCCCCAATCCTTCCCTCCCACTATTATTCTTTCCTGCATATCTAACTCACCTATGCAGGGTTTTTTTTCTATATCATATTTACACTGCATTAATACATGTTATATTGTTTCCTCTACCAAACACTTTTGGTGTAAGTATTTAATCCTGTGTCCAAATCTTACCCTGCTCCATACCTCCTCTCCCTCTAACAGATTTATGTAAGTTAGTCTATAGTCATTTCTAATGTCTCCCCTTGATGCTTTTGTCCCGCTGTTTCTGCCAGTTGTCCATTCCCTTTGCTGTGAAATGGTTTTCATTTCCCTGCGTCCGCATGCTTTTCCGATATCTATCTAATCTCTCTTCCCAGCACTCCATGCCACTGCATTAGCCCTCTCATTACCGTGAACATGCTGCTGCCTCGGACCCAACTAAAACACACTACCAGCCCCATCCTCTCTACTACCATTAACATCACCATCATCTCCAATTAGTCGTCCCCATCTGACCAACCGGACTTGATACTATTGAGTACTGCTGCTGAATCTCAACAGCGTTCTCAGAGGTTTAATCTCTCCTACCCATCGTATTCAACCATCATGGCCATCATCTCAGCAGTTTATATGGATGCATGATCTGATAAACAGCTCTGTATTTCAACATGGAATTCTGATATAGGACTACAGCCCAGCTCCTACCTTGCCGCTAATTGGGTCCTTTGTTCCATCCATACGTTTATTGAGTCCACCGAGACTATTGCAATTTAAAGATACAGGCAAATTTGCAGTTTTGGACCAATTATCAAACCCCACAAAACATGCTTAAAACGCCATGATCCTCTTTAAAATGTGTATTTATATCAAAACCTTTAAATTAGATAATAACCTTTGGTTTTGGGTGTCCTTACTGCAGCCTAGTTTAATTGATGTATGCACGTCATGCAAGTCACAACCAATCTACATCGAAAATGTAAATGCATGTTAAAATCTCTCTCAACTCTTTTAGTAGTTGAAAATAACTCTGGCTTAACCAAACCCTGTAATTACCCCGGGGAAGAGTATGGGATCATGCAAAACTCCCTGTTGAGCGCTCAAACGTTAGCCTTTACTAGTCTGCTAGCTGCCACATTTCACATTGTACACTAAAATTGGTTTCGGTCATTATACGTTGGTTTTTGAGGGCCACTATTTTGGCGGGCCGCTGGTTTAACTACGATCGAACAATCCCCTGTTCGCCAAGATTATTTTTTCTTCGAAATGGCATATACCGCTTAAAAAAATCCGTATGTGCCTAATTAGATCATTTTTGTTGTAGAATAGTCCAGTAATAAATCTAAGACAAAACAGGTTGCAAAATGTTTATTTTCCTTATCAAAACATGTATGAAAGAAAATACTTGGGAGGGAGAAGCCCTAATACAATTGAAATGATCATCTCAGGGTTTTCTACATTTGATCTTAGGTGGTAAAGGAAAGTACAAAATGAACAGCCTCTGCATTTACAATAAAAGTGCTGTTGAAATAGAAGTCAGACATTTGTGAAGTTTTTTGTGTAGTAGTCATGTTCTGTAAAATATTGAGGACATTTAAGGAGAGAAACTGAAAATACATTCAAATAAATATTAATGCATATGCTTCCATACACAGTTTAGATGCCAGTGAAAAGTCTTTGGATGAGGTCCACTAGAGTCATCTTGTGCTGATAGCAGAGCTAAGTGCAACACTCTTACATCTACCTATTGATCAGATGCACAATACAAATACATGTTCATATCATAATCACATTAGCCTATTAGTTACTCCAATCATATTACATTTCCCCTGGGAAAAATCAAGGGAATGAGAGACCATGATTAAAATCCACTTATAATGCAAGTGGAAACGGAGAGCAAAATGTAAACACAAATCCTTTCCAGCAAGCTCTCTATCTCATGAAGTATATTTAAAAAAACACAGACAGCTAAGACCCATGTCGACAATGTCCCTCCAATGTCACTGCATCACCATCCCCCACTTCACCACACAGGAAACACAAGCGCACCTACAATTTGGCCTACGCTAAAAATACTGCAATGCATAGTTAGCCGAGAAGAAGAGAGACGAGCAGCAGAGAGACCGCACACATGACCACCGATGCCACGTTTGCCCGGGCCGCCCCCTTCTGCTGATTACAACCATCACCGTGGTAACCGTCGTAACAGCGGCACTGAAAATCCGCCTGGAACGCGCTCCTCTCTGCGTCACTGAGCTCACCGGTAACTGCCGGCTTCCCTCCCGGAGAGGTGATGGTGTGAGAGAGCGGGTCGAGATGCAGGTAGACGTCGGCGTCTGGTTGTTGCCGCTGGCAACGGCCGTGAGAACCACACAGGGTCTGGCTGCATAACTCTGCTGCCGTGGAGACGTTGAGCAAATATTCTCCCAACTGACCGCGCAAATAGTCATTCAGGCTGGAGCAGCTGACCTGGTCAAGGAGGGGGGATACAGAACATGTGATTTAAGGCAGAACAAAGGGAGACGAATTGAAAAGACCTACTCACTGTTAAATGTGATGTTTTGAATGGATTTTAGGCAATGTGGAAAAGTGCAGCAGTCTTGGGTTCAAGCAAAGCAATTGGAGAATTTAAATTTAATTTAACTTCCTCTTTTGTGAAGTAATACTTTATGTTAAAATAGAGTCCTATTTATAGCCATTTTATATTGTCCCACTTCCTAAAAGTATTCTATGAAATCATCATAATCTAATCTCTTTGTGGTCAGGTCATTTAAAACCAGTACCCAAAATGGCCACCCAAAGTTAATGTTACATACATATTCAGCCATAACTAAAAAAACGGCTTGCCCTGTCTTTCCATACAGCTACATGTCAACTGATGGCCAACATCTGACAAATAGTTCAGAAACACCACTTGAGGGAGTGAAAAAAGTGAATTGTTCTGCTGGTGTCAAAAGTTAAAGTGTGCCGACGCTTACTTTACTGCTTGCATACGTTGACTCTCCCCACAGGATGATCCCGGCCGCTCCCAATGCCACACTCTCCCCGATGGTGGACACCAGATCTGCCTAGACATGAGACATGAGGCAGAACCTCAATCTTTAAATAACATAACAGGGCAGGACTCATTTGTGCTGCCAAGTTCAAAGGATTTTGAAAGAGGGGGGTCGCTGTAAGCTAAGAGCTAGGTTACCAGCTTTTATCTGTAACGCAAAAGGAAATACTGAAATGAGTGTTGGCGTGATTTGCAGCTTGACCAACACCCATCTTCCCCTGCTTTACAGAAATGCCTGGTTTTAGGAGTGTCCTAATGGGCCAGGATGTAACAGGAAAAGACTGCAGTTGCAGATAAGAATTTGAATAGCTCAGCATACAACAATGAAGAAAAACTCATGCAGTGAAATTCTAAATGCATGACATTATCATGACGGTAGGGTTGGATACAATCCCTTTGTAAACAGTTAAAAAACAATACACTAGTAATCAAGACATAAACATGAGAAAGGGTACATAAGCAAGGCACGACTGGGACGCCGTTTCCTCACCTCCGTCAACAGCTCCAAAGAGTTGGGGTGGGAGTAGGTGGGCCGTGCGTACACAAACACGGGCCGCGCCAGGCCATCTCCAGATGACGCCAGACGCATGCCCTCTTTCACGCGGTTCCGGACAAACTGCCGCCCGGAGGCGGAGGACTTGAGCACGGTGCTCATGTAGATGGAGGGGAAGAGGGCCGTGCTCTCCGTCCACAGCCACTTCAGCTTCTCGTTGCGAGCCACCTCCACGTCGGGGCAGCGGCCGGTGTAGTTCACCACAGTGCGCCTGTAGTCGTGGTTGTAGCAGTCGGGGAACAGGTAAAAGCCCCACAGCTGGTTGGGTCTCAGGTATTTGGCTTGCTTCAGGGTCTCCAGCATGAACTTGCGGGCGGACATCTCAAACTCCTGTTGGGCCACTTTCCCCACCCGTTCTGGCGGCCAGGCGGGGTTCTTTTGGGCCACAAGCTCGCGGGAGCGACTGCGGTACACGTCTTTGTTTTCCCAGTTCCGTATCCAGAGTGGGCGCCACTCTTCCCAGTCAATGACAGCCAGGCCCTTAGCTTGTTTCTCGCGAATGTACTTCTGCACACCTTCTGGCATCTTCTCCAGATGCTGTGTGAGACTGGCTACCTGGGGCAGCCCACCATTCACTGGAGCACCATCTTGCTGGTAGTATGGATACAAGCCCAGGCGGTCTTTATAGAAGATGGTTAGGTTCTGTTTGACAAAGGCCTCATTGGGTGAGGCCACAATCTGGAACTGGCCCAACTGAAAATGAACGCCGTGGCGTGGGGCACAGTCCTCGGTGGGCGCGTTCCAGGCCAGAAGTACTGGCTTTTGAGAGAAGAGTGGCCATCTCGTGGGCTTGAGGTCCAAAGCCCAGAGGCAGTCTAACAGTAGGATAATCGGTAGCAGTGTTTTTAAATCCGCCTGAGCAGGCAACATGTCTTCAAGTGTGAATGCACAGAGATTGCCGTGACTCTATGCTCTCCTGAGGAAATGTGCAAATGGGAGAGAAAAAAAACTTGCTTGGCTATCCAGCGAAATGTCACCAGAATGAAGATAACACTGCACAACGTGACTACCATGCCCATGGGTGAAAATGTGAGAAGAAAAGTTATAGTAGATTTAAACACATAGAAATGATAATGCACTGTATAAAATATTGCGACTACAATTTTAAAGCAAGAATAGATAAGGGGGGTGACCCTTATGGACCAGGACACTCAAACTGGGATAGTCCACAGTGCCATTGCCTTAAATTATCGTATATTAACCCACCTTCATTTCTCAGAGTATAGTTCTAACTCACTTCGTTTAAGAGAGGAATAAAGTATCTTTAATCAATTGCCTACAATCGTTGTATTTGTAAACGTGCTTACCTTTATGTGTAGACTTAGGAAGCATTCCAAAAGTAAAAGTTGCTTGAGAGTTTATCCAAAGTTTTTGATCTTATTTAAAACTAAAAATATATAACTCGAAAACGTATGTTTGGGCCTGAAGGGAAACGTCAAACGTCTCGAACGGCATTCGTAGTAACATACAATCCGACTTCTGAACTTCTTCGCTGTGTGCAATAATGTTACCCCCTGTGATGTTGTCAGTGGAGAGCAATGGTTGAGAGCCATTCGGCTTTTCCTAGTGCCAAACCATTCCAGGATGTTCCATTCAGAATCAAAGGGGGGAGTGGCGAAAAATACTGAACAAGTTAACTCTGTCAGCGTTTTTAATTTCCTCAACTGAAATCCGACCTAACCTTAAAGTTCCGTTTAATGTCAAGTAAAAAAAAAATGTTAAACTACTTTTAAAACATTTTGGGTTTTAGTTGCACGTCTCTGAAACGAAATGCATCCCATTTAAAAAATGAATGAAACAGTCCGAAAAAGTGTGGCACTAACATGAAATAGATATGTTATAGATATTCAGACTCATAGGCCATGCCCAGTGCGTCTTGTAAAAGTATATCAATGGAATGGTCACTGTAATATACAAGGGCCAATTAAATTGTCATAACTTTGAAATGTTCTCCTTGATTGCAATTAGGATACCATGTTATTAATAATAAATATGAACTAATTTATTTTTCAACGTACTTTGTTTTCTAAAGTTGCTGAATCACAAATTAGACCAACGAGTCCAAAACTATGCCCAGCCCAACTTGAACAGTTTTTAAATGCATAAAAAATTGCTCAGTGATTCAAAAATAGGACCTTCTTCTTGTTTTACACTCTGGACAGGGCAACAAGGCATCTGGCGTGCAGATGTCACTGCTTGGGGCAAGTGATGACGGCCTTTGGCAACGGTTCAATAAAGTAACAAAGTACCACATGCTGTTTAAGGAACCACATCGAGCATAAAGGCGTTACTGAAATGCAGCATGGGTGTTAGGCACTTATAATAGCCTATATACTATTCATTTATTTAATATAGATGTTCTACTAAATGGCATGCACAAGGCAAGCAAGGCAATTATTGTGACATTCTTTAAAAAGGTAAGAAGGTGAGTGTTAATACTTTGGAAGTTGGAAATCAAATAATAATATAATAATATATAATGAAAATGTGAATGATAATAAAGTGGGGTTTCTTTATTTAAGAGACTATTAAACTGAATTAATTTGTAGAATCAGTACGTAAAATCCGCATTTGCAGGGGTACATCTCCTCTTTCTACATATGTCCAATGAAGGTATGTGAAGGTATCACTGAAGGATGTCCGAGCATGCTCGGACATGCAGGGGGGGCCGCATGTGAGCAGCTGTGTTTCCTATGTCATGGCTGTTCCTCTGATCTCTTGCTCCGCTGACTCACTGGCCTGTGTCATCAGTTTATCTGGCTGCATTTCGCCCTCTCTCTCTTTGAATCTAGGATGTGTTGCGTCAGTAGGAATCAAAAGGGGATAGGAACAGAACAACATTGAAGCCGTCCAATTCCCCCTGGCCTTCACTTCCTGTTCACCCCCAAGATGTCCCATGTTCAGCAGCCGTCAGGAAGCCAAGACAATGGCCGGGAAACGAAAGATGTGCCCTTCCACTTTCATTTAGCATCTAACATCAGAGGCTTGTGATGTCCTATCACAAATCTGTAAATGTGTATGCTTGGCAAAACAAATTAGCTGACGGGGACTACAAATGTCCCCTACCCGCCCAGATAAAGTGTAAAATACCTTTAAACTTTTTAGATAAAGGTACAGAATCCTAAGTCATAAACAGAATCATAACTGTGAACCATATATTATGGAGTATCATTAATCTCATGTCATTTATCTTTCTAGTTATTTAGCAATAGTGCCAAGCCAACCATGTTACACTATAAACTCCACAGGCTTCTCAAACACATTAACACTAAATTATACATGTGGAATAATTGATCACGCTGCAGGGTTTTATGAACATCCAACATGTGAAGTTCTGTTACAAAAATAATTCTTAAAACACTAAAGCTATTAGGACAAATCACAGGGATTTTATGCCAAACTTACCCAACCACATTACACAGAGAAGGAATGCCTGCACACCATATCTGTTAACACCATTATGACCATAAAGAGTAATTTGTTGCATGTAATAATAATCAAGTCATTAAGACAAACCATAATAATTATTGTCATTCAAAATGATGATAGCATGCTGAATCATAATAATGTATGGAAAGTCTGTTGATTGAATACAGACCTCTGCTGCCACCTAGAGCAGTGGTGTTATACTACAAGTACATCCATAGGACAAACATTGAATTAAAACCCAAGGGCTATTGAACGTGTTAAAACCAGTGATAAACTTAACATTTATATGTGAAAATCCAAATACGTAGCATGATGAACAACTATTATGGTGTCATCTAGTTTTCCCAGCCCTCATAGACAACCTTTGAAATAAAAGAAAATATATAAAATTTGGTTAAGAGAAGAAAGATATCCACTCCACACAATGATCCGAGTAAAGCATTTATTCAAGTCTTCCAAACTCTAAATTATTTACATCATATCACTAGTGCAGGTCTGAGCCCAAACAACAGACGTGACACATGACAATATATTACAAGGATGTGACTTTATATACAAAGAATATCACAACGCATTATCCTAGCACTACTTCATATCAGTCCTCATTCTTTCGCTCGCACAAACCTATATGTACACAAGTACACATAACAGACAGTCAAACGCTAACACCCTTTGCTACATTTCACAGAGGTTAAAGCCTTTTCACATCTACGATATTCTCATGTTGCAAACGTATAACAGGTGAAGCACATCTTTACTTGATGTTTGCATACTGGTTGCCAAAGTGTGGGGTCATTAAAAAAAATAAGACGCAAGTTAACAGATTTGTAAAATTGAGAATGTCACCATACTCAACTACCTTCACATTTTTGCAGTGTATATGTTCACATTGCATTGTTGTCAGCTGACTTTTATACTCATTAGGCCTTCTTCCAACTTCACAAGTCCACATTGTTGCCTACCAGAGCCAAAACTGTGGTCTGACGAAAATGCTTCAGCCGAAACAACTGGCCAGTGGCTCCTCACAAGCATTCATAACAGCAGATTGACTAGCACGTCTGTGGGTATCCTACATGGTGGAAAGACCTGCTGCGACTCCTCACACTTCACAGAGAATAATAGGAAAGTCTACATGAATACGGGGGTGGTCCAGCCTCACAATTCCCTAATGAAAAACAAGTAAAAAACAAAAGGAATGCATTGATGAGAAAAGTTCATACTACATTGATTGAAGCAAACACACAAAAACCAAACAATCAAAAAGCAAGGTTTTTTATTTTATTTACTGGTTCTATCAGCATACCTGAGGAATGAGATTCTTCTGAATTCTCTTCAGCTTGGACTTCCTCCTGCCATTTTTTGTCACAACAGTCTCTTCATAGAACTCGTGCGCCAGATCCCCATCCTCATCGAAGTACAAGGAACTAAGAACACAGAAAGAACTCATATTATTACGTATACTATACTTACAGAGAAGCAAAGAGAGCAGCGTTCTCTCACATCACTCAAAACGACGTCTCCAAACACCTTACCTTCTTCTCGTGAAAACAAAAGGTGTGGCGCTTCTGGAGCCTTTGAGTCGAGCCACGGACTGGTCGCTAGCATCACTGGCTGAATCGCCTCCAACTCCTGAGCCTGAGAAAGGCCAGACGCCTTTGGCTTTGGACGTACTTCCTCCCATCTTCATCGAAGATTCATAGTCTCCAGTTCAGGCTGAGCCGTTTTCCTCTGCGATAGACAGGGTGAGTGTTTTGGACCGAAGTGTTTACAAAACCTAGGATTCAAATAAAAGGTTCAAAATAATGGATTGACACATGATCCAAATGACAGTGGTGGAATAGAAACGGGACTTAGCAGCCAGACACATGCCAAATCAGAGGAAAGCACTTACTCTAACCCTCC
Organism: Molva molva; assembly: GCA_900323295.1. NCBI lineage: Eukaryota > Metazoa > Chordata > Actinopteri > Gadiformes > Lotidae > Molva > Molva molva. Next base: position 15,310 of record OOFG01014346.1, read on the forward strand.
CAGTGTATTTCCATCTAAAGGGATTGATTCGCTCATGGAGTTAGCCTCACAGCGGTAGGCTAACTCCAGCTTTGAAGGTGTATAGTACACGACATAATGTCTAGCCTGTATATCCATGGGGATATATCCGACAGCCAGCTAATTGTCATGCATGGCTGTTAGGAAGTTAATAACGTGTTTGGGTTTATTGACCTTTCAAATTAACTCACAGGCCTTCGACGCAACCCTGCGCTATCTTCATCACATCATGTAACGTTAGCCAGGTTAGCTGTCTAGCTAACATGAATGTAACAAGTATAAGGTTACTCCATCAACTATAAATTCCACAATATCTATTTAAATGAGTAAACGAACTGTAAATGAAAAGCAATGTGCGGTTAACGACTTGGTTTGGACACGGGTTAGCCTGTAATACTGGGCAGGCTAAACACGTTGTCAACAGCTAGCTAAAGCTCTGAAACGCATATACGTATAACAAAACATCATAAAGCAACGTCCTTTAAAAAACATAACTTCGCTAAAAGTTGTTATCTTATTGTGTTAACAACCCATACCTGCTTTATCCAGCATCAAAATACATTGCCTACGCTTATACGTGCACAAGGAAGCTACGGCTCCAGTCGCTGGTTACGGCTTCTAGATATCCCAGCAGAACGGGTCATGTGACCTAGAAGCAGAAATCTGACAGCTGCGGCTGGGCCGGCAGGAGGCAGCCTACTACAATTCCTACAATGACATGGAGAAAGCAATGACTGTGTTAATTAATTGGTTCTCAACTGGTCTAGCCTCAGGACCCACATGTGACATTAGTCATCAAGTAATGATCCCCAACTAAACATTTTATATCAACAATGCAGTTATCAACAATGTCTTCATATATACTCTTGAAACCATTGAGCGAACTAAAAGCTGAAAGAATTGGGGCTAAACTCAATGAATGCAGTTGATAATCACTATGCTCATGTGTAAATATTTTTGTGGAGCTTCACAGAAATAAATATATTTTGACAAAACAGATTGACACGTAACATTTTCAGACAAACATTTATAAAACATTCAGATATATTCCAGTCAAACAAAGCCTTTTTGACACTTCTTTTTCACAATAACAATGTCCATACCAATGTCCACATGTCAGTCATACGCACTCACTAAGGGACAGTAAAAAGTAACACCCACAAAAGTGTGTGGTGTGCAGGAAATTAATGAAAAACTGGCTTGGGTCAGGTGAAAATCCATATACCTTTCAGCTCAAGCTGTACCTTGCTTCACAGAAACATGACTGGAGTTCTAAATCTGCCAATTTGTTTTGCTTGATTGAAAGCAAATTGATAGAACCATATAATCCTGCTCTTGATAGCAGCTGTTAGCCTACATCTGTCGAATACATCTGGTAAAATGCATTTCAATGTTGGATGTAAACTACACAACTGAAGGAATTACAGCACTGAATCAACGAAGGATCACAGGGAATTTTACCATTTCAATTTAAATAAAATCCCACTGGTGACATCCTATACAAAGTTAATGAGTCATAGCCTAGGTATGTTGGATTATCCGACAGCACCCAATATCGGAAGACATTACTGGTTTAAAAACCAATCTCCACGCAGTCACAGTTTTTCATGTTTTCATCTCTCATTCTCGCAGGCACATCAGACTCGCTCCAGGTGTAAGACACTTTTTCTTTCTCTCTCTCTCTCTCGCAGCATTTCACACGCACATTCGCGCTAGCTCTATCTTATGCGGCCTCCATGCTCTCATTCATTCTCCTCTTACAGAGGGATGTGTTGGTTCAGGTCCTCTGGGATGCCTCGTGGCTCAACATGCCTCCCTCATCCCGGGGTGGAGCCCGGCAGGGCCTCCTGCATCCTGGTCCTCGCTAAAGTGTAGCGTTGCATGATCTGCTTCACGTGCTCCTCCTCCTCTCGTTGCAGGATACGCAAGAAATTCTTCAGCTCCGGCATGGAGAAGGCATGCCACTGCAGGTAGGGTGTGTGCAGAGCTCAATTAGCAGCACTCTTACTCAGTAGTGCACAAGATCTTAATTATTCTATGCAAAAAAAACAAATCCCCAGCAGAACTGAAGTCATACTCACATTGACCTCTCCGGTCTCGTTCTCCTTCAGGACGAAGCTGAGCAGCTTCTCGTCAGGGCCGGTCACCAGGCGCAGGCGGAGCGGACGCTCTTCGTCAGATATCTTGCGAAGGTACACTGCAGAAGACAGAAAATCCCATTGGTTGTTATATACTGGGAGTGCTTTTGAAAGTTAGCAAGAGGTGATTATTAGTTCATGAAATGGTGTGAGGAGGAACTATACTGTAAAGCCTGAAACACAGAGAAAATGGAAATTTCGGTTCCTATTTTCAGTGCAACCCAAAAAGAAGAGAAATACAATTTGATTGTGTCAGCAGCGGACAAATGAAGCGGGGCTGTATTTTTACATTTGCATCTTCGTATAAGACTATTGCCGTTTGTGATAAAAATCACAAACAACACGTCCGGACACGGCCGTGTGCTTTGGGGCTTATGTGTACAAAAGGTAGGTTTACCCTGCTCGTGACGTTCCCTGCGCTCAAACAGGGCGAACTTGGCAGGGTTGTCCACCACCGTGAACTTCTTTAGCAGAGCCTCGATGACCTCGCGTGCAGACGTGTGGGAGCTGATGTGCAGATGCTTGGACGTGTCCTTGGGCAGGTAGAAGGACGTGCGGCGCTTGACTCCAGTGGCCCTCTTCCCTCCGGCTTCCTGTCTCGCAGGCCCCTTTCTGGGAGGTGGGACCGAGACGGGGCGCGCCAGCTTGAACTGCACCTTCACAAAACCAGTGTAGGAACCATCTCTGTTCTGTATCAAAGAGAGTAGGAAGAGTATTGCAATTAAAATAAGGACCAAGAAGATCTTCCATTCAAAAGTGTGGACAGGTGAATTCTACTCACCATGTTCATGAACAGGTTGCCGTTGATCAGAGAATTGTACTCCTTCACCTTATGCTGAATCTCTGCAACAGACCATTCCTGTTTCCTTGATTCAACCGGTTCATCCTAGAAAGGGACAATTGTGTTTAAATGCCAGATGTATTATTTATTTCTCAGAATTAGAGTCAATACTAATGAATAAAAAACAAATCAATCAAAAACCGTGATATTGACTACCACCACCAGGTGGTGGTCTACAGCCTTCACGGTACTGTGTTGACCTAATTTGGTTGAACATACTAAAAGGGTTCACACACAGAATTGCATTTGAGATGTTTTATTATAGTAAACAGATTAATAGATGTGACATTTAGCTTAGATTTCGTTCAACCACTGACTGAAACCTGACTAACCTGAATATTATATTATAGTTATACTACAGTATAACTATTATAAGTAATGGCAAATAGTCGTTTAAAGTAGTGCAAATACCAGAATTGAGTTGATTGATTTGCTTGCAAAGGTCAGAACTGAATATAAGAAGCTCTAAGTGTAGCTAGTTTTAAACAATGTTTAAAGTTTGAAGGATTGCTTCAAATATATTACACAATCAAAGATGAATAAGTCAATTCTGTTGAAGATTAGCTGTTCTGTGTTATCTATAAAAAAAACACATGTTGATGTCCAAGTAACCAACTAAGATCTACAAACAGACACATTTCACCCCAATTTGAGGAAGTACCGTTTTTTCCTCCAAATCACCAGAAGTTGCATCAGACTCAATACTTCCTGTAAACGTAGCAAGGGCAAATACAATGATGTCAGCTCTGTCCAATCCCGTCCCACTCCTTCTTTAGCTTGGAGGGGGGG
>OOFG01014437.1:2653-25652 GCA_900323295.1 Molva molva
CATTCTCTCTCTCTCTCACATACACACACAGAGATAAACACACATACTTTTCTCTCTCTTCAATTCAATTCAATTCAATTCAATTCAATTCAATTCAATTCAATTCAATTCAATTCAATTCAATTCAATTTTATTTGTATAGGCCTTTATCACAGGTACAGTCTCAAAGGGCTTAACAGGTCATATATTTATGTCACCCCCCTGACCCTAGCCCCCCAGTGTATACACCTAGTGTCTATATTCTGTTCGGTTAGCTCCCTCCCTGCGTGTCCATGCATCATGCATCTAGACTTGACAACAACTTGGATATGTACACAATACAATGTTTGCTATTCCTGATCTAAAACAGTGTGCTCAGTAAAATACATTTATTTCGATTCGAGTCTGTTCTTGAGGTTAACAGATTCTGACAACATAGGGAATTCTTGGTGAAATAAAAGCACAGTTTTTGAGCTCAAAAACGGGCTAGTCAGGGAGTCTGAGCCATTGACTATAGCTCTGCTCTGTGTTGTTGAAGCTACCGTGCAGTGAGTAAGCTACTAGCGTACTGCAGCCTACCTTTAGCATCATCAAGCGCGTGACAGCCGCTTGGGGGAAATGCAGCAACGCATTAATTTGCATATTCAAATGCAAATCCTAGTAACTGGGGAGGGATTGCTGTATGAAAGAGGCAAGTATTTTGTATGAGATTGTAGCAAAATGAAAGAAAATTGGCTTACAAGCAGAAGTGTAATGAATTAATATCAGTCATGATACTTGAGAGTTTAACTGCCGATGTGCAAGTTTGGGAGCCAACAGTGTGTGAGCGTGCACAGACATGCACACACACCAACACACCAACACACCAACACACCAACACACCAACACACCAACACACATGCAACCATGTCTGCACAGCACACAAGCACTTCAATTTACTCGGAAATAGTTATCCAAAAGGTCAATTATCAAATCCCATCCACATCAACTAACTAACTAAATAATAAACAGTAGTCTGAAATGATTATAATGGGCCTTGAAACGAGACTAATTTGCTTGAACAATTTGGTTTATGACAAATTATTATCATCAGCCACCCCTCGCAAACACACAAACACACAAAAATATACAGATCCACACGCTGATATTTTAAGACATTGCTCACAGTGACACGCGGAGGCTCATTGCTACTCTGTAATCAAAACGGGAGAAGAAGAGGTCGCCATCCCTCCTGAGATAGGCAGAGATGGTGCAAAGAAGCAAAGACACCGCCATAGCCCTCCGTTATTAAAGAAATAGTTGTTGCTCTTCTTTAAATAAGCAGCATTTAACATCATTAAATGAGAGGGTGGTGGGGGTGATTAAGTCGAGAGCATCCATCTCCCAGTGTGAGATGGGAGCCGAGCGGTAATTACTCCCGGCCCAGTTTACCCACTCCTTCGCTTTAACAAGTACAGGCACTGTGTCTATGCCACTAACTGCAGTAAGAGAGCCATCGAAGGTCCAGAGAAATGACAGAAAGTCAGAAGCACACAAACACAAAGAGAAGGGAAAATGATTCTACATTACCTTGCCAAAACTCCCCTTCCCGATGGCTCGCAATATCTGGAAGTGGTCAAAGGTTACTACAAAAGGGGGAGAAGAACGGGAGAGGGAGAGAAAGAGAATCATGTGTTATTAAGAGAGGTTTATTTTACTTGCAGTACAATAACAGCACTCTGGAGATTAGGATGGGTTGTGAGAATGCAAAGAAGGTAGAATATCCCCTCTTGAATCGCTTTTGCTTTACTAACACAGATTAAGGGAATGGCAAATATTGAGGACCTATAACTCTTCGGAAGTAGTCTGCAACATTAAAATGAACTCAGATATAAATTGAAGAAAGTAAAAGTCGTCATTAATGTTTTGTCAACCATCTGGACTCGGTAATAAAAGACAACAACCCAAAAGTAAATCAAATATGTGAAAGCACCTGGATTGGGGTGGAGATAAATCACTGAATGTGCTGAAACACAGAGATGGTAGGTTACATACACGCTCAAAGATTTACTTCAATGCTTAGCATTTGAGATAATGGGAATAAATAGTTGCATGTTCATTTATTTGTAACCTTTTATTTGCTTTCCTCTCCTTCCTCCATTATTACTCCAGTCAAGCTTGGTTGGTGAAAGTAACTTGTCATATGTTTTTTTCTTGTTCATGGTAAAGTACAAGAAGGGTATTATGCTAGGGTTATCCCCGTCATATCTCCTCGTAAGAAAGGAAGCTCATGCAAGATTAACCAACATAATGCCATCTGCTGGGACAGAATCAATGTGTTTCCCCATCAATAGTACTTGAAATTGTACACTGGTTTGTAGCAAGGTTAATATTAGGCTATATTTTTTGCTTCAACAAATATTTAAAAATGACGACTTTGCGATGCATGTTTTGCATCAATATATGTAGAGTTCCTCATAGATGGATCCTGGCTGCGGCATTGACGGAATTGGATTCTTGGCTCGGCTCAAACAGCATTTGGTATTTTAATCAAATTAACTGATGTCAGGTTTCCCCCACAGCTACCAGGAGTATCAGAGCAATGAGTGCCGTGAACATCCGCAGAAACACTGTTTTATTTGGTTTTCTCCAAGTTCAGCTTACTTTATTTGGACCTGTAGTTCACAGTTATAAAGATTCACACTTTTGCTGAGACGTCTTTCTTTTTCCTCCCCACAGGTAATATTCACTCCCTATCCCTTCATAATGGCTCATAACATTGTCATAATTTTATTGCGTAAGTGAGCTATAGGTTTGTGTATTGGCATGCTGCCTTCAGAAGGTTTGCATTGCACAGAAGGGCTAATCTGTTGTTGTTGTTGTTGTTGTTGTGTCCTGGATAAGGAAATAAATCCTCAGCTTGTTGAAGGAATCCAGTTCCAGTCCGTCTTAAACCTCATATGGAGGAATTATTTTTGACATTGCACAAATGTCACTGTGCCGTCTCTGGATATCAAGAGTGGGCAGATGAAGGCCATGGGCTACTAATAACTGACCTTCTGTGCAAAGGTCTGTGCATCTGATAGAACCAAGTCAGTGTGTGTGTGTGTGTGTGTGTGTGTGTGTGTGTGTGTTGCCCCGCAGGCGGATGTGAACACAGCAGGACTGCACTGCTGACTCACAGCGTCTCCTCGTTTAAAAAAGCGGTACGCCTCTAAAGCTCACATCAGAGACAGTCGGCAGCAACGGGGGAGACAAGGGGGAGCGAGATCAAGGGAGTGCATAAGTACGGGCCAGGGCCCTGCCTGAGCCCCCATCGGGGCCACCGTCAGGGTGCGAGGCCCCCGAAAATGAACTCCATGTCATCAACCACCTGCTAGAGCCTGCAGGGTCCAGTGCGGCACAGGGAGGAGAGCCCTAGTTTCGACGAAAGTCGCTGAAAGTGTTCGAAACCTTCCTCTGGGGCTTGGTGAGCTATCTCCACTAGTTTTGTCTGGAAGAGTTGGCTGATCTTGCACAAATTGGCTCTGCTCAGTGATCTTTGTGAGAGGCTAAATCCCCTCTACCTACACACCAACCTTCCTAGGGCCCAACTTTTGCCTGCAAACTTCGGAAGGCATACAAGGTTAGCGACAGGGTTACATTCATCTTAACTCCAGCCAGGAGCTTATGGTCTCAAATCAGAGGCTGTAACAGAATAGCAGTATTTGGAAAAAAACATGGATGAGCGCTTCCTTATCACATGTCCGTCACATTATTACGCATTCCAGATGGTGTCCATGTTAAATACATTCACCACCAACAGCAGGAAACACAAAAAAAGGGTAGATAATGCCTCCACATACAATTTAACGTGCCTTAGATGTGCACTACACAGTTGCTCATTAGGGCCAGGATGAGCGATGACTCATCCTGACCATGTGTCTTTCATCGCTCCGCTACAGACGGCTGCTTCACTGCTCCTGTACAATCATTTACAACAGAGCCAGACGTGTTTTATTTGACTTTTTTTGTGAATCTTTGTGATGCACACCTGTGTGCGTCACAACGTGACAGCCAACAACCAACTCAATGAGCAATTTTTTCTCTTTAGTTTCCCACAGAGGAGCAAACAGTTCAGTTTCACCTAAGATTTTGTCCAGCTGAGGTGTGTGTTAGGTGCACTACATTGATGTGCGCATGCACGGTTCTGAAGTGTGTGTGCACAGTGTTAATGTGCGTGTGCACAGTGCTAATGTGCGTGTGCACAGTGCTAATGTGTGTGTGCACAGTGCTAATGTGCGTGTGCAAGGTGTTAATGTGCGTGTGCAAGGTGCTGATGTGCGCAAGTGCCGAAAGGTTTTAGTATGCTCAGAGATTACAGTAGGTCTCTGGTGCATTCCAAGAGAAATGGTAAATGGTAAAACAATATAACATAACAACAAATAGCATGCCATATATGTTTCCCATTAATGTAAGCACAAATACTTCTAATTTCTTGTTGTGTTAGAAGGTTAAATTGATCATGCTTTGGTGCCTAACACGTACACTACATTAATTTTTTGTCATGTATCCCTGTATGAGCAGGAAGGAAAAGGAAAAGGAAACACTGGATAGAGAGATTTTTTTGGTACAAACACAGGTCAAATTAAATCTCAGCCTTATTATTGATTAATCCCATCCACAGAGAGGTTTCTTTGAAATATGATATCACCGGAAACTAGATCAACGCAAACAAACAAACAGCACATTTTATGTACGCTGGGTGTGAGTGGTGGTGGTACGGGGAGGTGGAAATCAACCTTGTCTCATATTGCTGGAACTACTGCTACCGAGATGTCACTCTTCTTCAACCCATCCATCCAACTTTCAAAAGGCTCTACATGCTAATGCCCGGAGCTAGCCAACATGTCTGGCTAGCTTGTGCTCCCCCCTGTGCTAAGTGCCATGGGGTGTAAATATTGGTAGACCACAACACACCCACAAAGAGGTCTGTGTCTGGCTTCGGTAGCAACACTCACAGTCCGAGGAGAACGGACTGTTCGATCCATCTGTGAATTGTTTCTTTGGAATTTCAGTGTGACAAATCTTTTGCTGGCACATTTGCAGGTGATTCATATGTAGATAATATTTATTACCATCTGACAAAGGTAGCCTACTTCTCAGTACATCCAGAGTAGATTTACTTAACCAAAGGAAAAGGAAAGACTGTAAAGTATAAATTTTTATACTTTACAATACTACACTTTACTTTCATTTATTTTTCAGTAATATATAACTAGATGAAGCCATCTTAAAATCAATATTTTCTTATTGTGTACATTTTGAATGTAACGATCAAAAGCAGCAATGCTTTTCCCCCGCTACGTATAACTCTTGAGAAAATTAATTTCACCCTTATCTTTAGTGGTGTAGACTTCCAACACTCTCATTATCTAAATGTATTTTTGGACAATAATGGAGGTCTACGCCACATATCGTAATGGTTTTATTTTCTGGTCTACACACAGAATGTGCTGGCATTATCCTTCAATTGCCCAACTAGCAAAAAAGGGACAGGTCCTCCGCGTGGTCTATTTATCTTTGTCAATGTCAGAATCTTTGGCCTTCATCTGTTCTTGTGTTAATACTTCTTTATGTAAGGGTTACCTTTGGTCTGATAGATAAAGGCTGCCCAAGGAGAGGCCAGATGAGAGTCAATCTGAAGGAACCCAAGGTTAAGTGGTGCGTGGCTGCTCTCAGCATAACTAAGGGAACTGGTAAACGCAACTGGATTAAGCAAGAAACGTGTCTGAAGCAAAAGACGTGTCTGGAAATAAGTGAATTGATGTCAATCAGCTCCTGTGTCTCCTCTCTGGGTTCTCAGTTGTGTTGAGCTTAACAGCTTTGTGTCCCATATAAGAAAGGAGGAAAGCGAGTAATAATAAAAGTGCTTTGACAGCAAATGTTGAGGATGAAGGTGCGTGGCTGAGAGTACGGTGACATTCCTTCCAGCTCTCTTGGGGGGCTGGAAGATGCTGACACACTGGGCGGTCGGGTAGCAGCTGACTAGATATCTTGCAAGGGTGTCCCTTTAACGTGTGACTGACTCATGTGGGAGAGCGGATATTGGCACGAGGCCGTGTGCGTGTGCGGATGCGTGTGTGTGCGTGTGCACGGCATAACCCTCTAATTGAGTGCGCTGAATTTAGACGGCTCCCCTCCTCAGCATGAGTCACAAAGCGTGAAGGCACCCGTAAAGGCACGCTGTAAAGGCACCCCAGTGATGGGGCAGATAGCATCTTAAATCAAAATGGCTCTTTTAATCATTTTGGCTGCCCGCTTCTTGCGATCCCGTCTCGCGATCCCATCTCGCGATCCCGTCTCACTACGTAGCAGCTCGGATCACCGTGACAACCGGCACAATGAGCTTGGAGTGGGTTTCATGGGAGTCAAGTAGGATGGACATTTGTTTACTGTAGAATGGCATGACTTCTGTTGTTTTTGCTGCCTCTTCCAAAGTTAATTTGTTGACTCCTCGCGAATGCAAGATGGCAGACTCAAAGTGAAATATTAAGGGTGGACCTTTCCTTTTTTTTGGTTGACAGTAACCTAGTAGTAGTCTTAGTAGTAGTAGTTGAGAAAAGTTTAGTTTCACTCTTTGTTTGGTTAAAATAAATGACAGGGATCCTGTCATTTCATTTTGGAAGAGAAGGTATGAGTATAATGATAAGGGGGAATTAAATAGCTCGGCTCATTCAAGAAAACCATTGTTTCCCCAATGTTATATACGCTGCATCGCAGGCAGCAATGTAGTGGGGCAAGTTATATAAAAAGGGAAATGAAAATAGACCGAAATGGCCTGTCTTTGTCCTGTCCGCAGTTTTTTAAGTTGCAAACTTAAAGGTTTAGACAAGGTGGGGGGGAACGAGGAGTGGGAGTGACTGGCCTTTAGAGTGAGTGGTGGTGATTTAATGAGGTCTCACAGTCTCAGCTCCAGCAAGATAGTGGAAATATAGCAGGATGTGCACAATGTCGAAGTACAGTATATAAATTAGGTCGTGAAATGAAGTGTGAACATGAACGTCAAGGATATTGGCGTCATTAAAAAAATGTGCTGAGATTCATTCTTCTTAAAAAGGTGTTAAAAACAATCAACTGAATTGACTGAATGCAATTACTGATGCACATAGGTGAAATATCTACACATTCAAGTTGTACAATATTGACACTACACAATGCAAGTCTAGCCTTAGTTTATTTGTATTCCCTTCAACAGAGAAACCTTCCTTAATCCAGTGGGAAATAGAAGAAAGCTTGATGAGGAGGGATCCCTACTTTCACAGCAAGGTGAACAACAGGGATGGATTATGCATGACAAACCAAGGTTGTTAGATAAAATAACAACAAAGGCCTGAATATTGTATGAAACAGAATAATACAAAACTACACCCGGATGGAGTTCAAAGTTGCAAAGAGTGTTATTATTGCGTTTGCAATACCAAGGAATAATAAATCTGAATATGAATGAATGAGCATGATGACATAAAATGGTTAAAGGAAATAAAATACAGAAAGTGCAGTTTGAAGATCTGTCATTAAAATGGGTCTGTCACAGAGCAGGAATCGGCAAAGTAAAAAAGCCATGGAGTAATCATAATCTCTGACACCGAACACCAGAGAATGGATTTAGGATAGTCTATGACATGAACCAGGGGCAAGAGACCATGTGACTTGACTGATTCAAATAGAAAAAAAAGTCTAATTTATTCTGTGGCACTAACCATCTTCAGTCATATTTTGACATGAATTATGAATCCTAAAGTGATGTAATTTTAATGAGGGCTTCTTTATTAATCATAATCACAGTGTTCGCTCCCGGCACAAAGAATAGTGGGAAAAGTGGGAGGGAAAGGAATGGTGTGTGTGTGTGTGTGTGTGTGTGTGTGTTTGTGTGGGAATTTATCAAAAGCATGAAAACTGGAACATGCTCAAGCTCACATATTAGATCCTACTGTGGGGGCCATGATTCACTGCATACAAAGGCTTGGTGATGGTGATTGGTATTCTGTGTTGGTGTATATCATAGGTTCTCTGATTGGGAATAGTCAGGACAGATTAGTCACCAACTGGACCCTAATACAATAGCCATTTCAAATCAGTAATGAAGAGACATGAAAACACTTGCTCTACGGTTAAATATTATGATGTAGTATGTGATAGTAAAATAACCCATGTTTTCTACTCTTGCAAACAGATAACATGGATAAACAAATGAATTAGTCATATAGCCTAGTTCTGCTTAGTGGTCACTATAGTACGGTTTTTAGTTTCACTACTTCACTACAATGATGCATAATATAAAATATAGGCGTGTTCTGGTGATTTGCAGTAGTAGCAGTGGAATCAGTACAGGCAGCGGTAACCAAGAATAGCAACTAACCATGAGCAGAATAAGTGTGGGGAAAGTATGACATGAGGATTTGTGTCGAACTGTACAGGTGTGTGCTAGCCTGACATTGCCAGACCAATTCGCAACTGCTTTTTAGTCGGGAACATCGATTTCCATGGAGTGATAACAACGGGTGCAGAGCAAAAAAATGCTCCCGAAAATGCTTCCACGCACTCCTCTGTACACTCATCGTATCAAACCCGCCCCATAGTATTAAATGGTTGTGATTGGCCCTACCTGGGCCATGTCAGCTGGATGGGGCCAGACAATCTAACAGAGCAAAAAAAATTTGCTTGTAGCTCCGTCTCCTTCCCTACCTGTGTTCTACCTTGTAAAATGAAACAGACGAAACGATTCACATCAGGATATCATGTTCAGGTCTTGCTGTGATTCCACAGGCTACTACACTATGCAGTAATGTTAATCTGCATACTTCCCCGTAGAGGTGGAATGATCCCCTAAGACAACAACACTGTGAAGCTGTCCTGGTGATACGTCCCACCGCTGTCTGAGTAGGGATGCATCGAGCTGGTGCTGGAATAGCCTCATACAGGACTGTAATAGAAGCCATAGTGTTATACCCTTAGAGAGGAGAAACTGAATACCTGCGATGTTAGTGGACCCGGAGCCCATTGACTCACATCCTACAAGTAAATATTACAGAGCTGTGCTGTATTGTGTTTACGCCAGGGTACATTCGTAGTCTGTGTAATGGCAGAAACCTTCAGGGACCTGTATACACATACAGACAATAATATAAAATGCAGTGAGATGGATTCATCCAACAATTACTACTCTAAATTGAGCATGACATGAATAAGCTAGTAATAGACCCAAGATAAATGGCTCCCACTGAATAGTTATACAAATAAGGTGGACAACTGAAAACAATAATTGCAGCGCTATAAAATTTGAAAGCACAGTTGAAGCCTGTATTAACGGTATAGCATTTTTTCCTTCTGCAAAGCAAGTACTATATTCTTCCGAGCAGACCATAGCAATAATAAATCAAATCATCTCCCACCTATTGCTCCCTGTACAGAACAGCGCACTGGACCCAGATCAAAAAACCTCCTAGCATCGATCCTCTACTGCTCTCCATTTGGGAAATATTCCTCTGCATTCATTCCAATCCACCGGCCTATACTCAGGTGTTGAACCATGGCCCCTGCCCAAGCGAAGGTTCATATTTCGCTGACAGATGACCATTTCGAAGTACAGCAGCTTTATCTCAATGTGCGGTGCTGGATGCCTTGGTTTACAACAGAGCTATAGGGCAGCTATAGGGAAACTTTTATCTGATGACAACTCAAAGGCGCCTTGCTCAAAAGGTTTGGTGCAGCACCTAGACTCTGTTATCAATGAAGTACGCGTGGCACTGCATATTACGGTGGAACTGAAATATATACATAAACCAAAAAAAAGCTCAAAGAAACACTTTGCTTTACAGCAAGCTGTTTGTCCCATGTGACTACTGAATAGTTCATGCTTTTGAGCCTCAATCTTCTTTTAAGGGCTAGGGGAATAGAGGTAATCCTGGAACATATGCCCAGTGATGAGCAGCCATTAAAGACACGGAAGGCCAAGTGTAAGATTGGTATTCAAGAAATATGGGACAATTTGATCAAAAGACGCCTGTTTACTTGTGAATCTGACCAAGCTTTATTGCTATCACGATGGAAGATATGGGAGGGGCTTGCTTACGGGATTGTTTTATAAACAAGAAGTCTGCTGAGCATGTGCTTTTGTTAGCTTAATTCACCATGCACCATTATGGGCATGGGTGAAGTATTAATGCCCATGATTTTTTTCCCCCATTAAAACACCATTCATTATCATGGATATATTGCTTGCATCTGACAAGAGAGAGACAAATATATTTGCCATGCAGGCATAGAATTTGACAGCAGCAGTGTTTTGCTACACATCTGGTGAATCAACCCAAACAATTGCAGTCATAGAGCTGTCAACATTCTGAACAGCCATACGGGGACACTTCTCACTGGCCCATTAATGACCACATTTGACGGACTGGTGTTTACCTTAATCACTATCATCACTAAGTGGCCATCAGAATGGTTTTCCTATTAGTACTCTGGAGTGCTAATGCAGCTAACAGTGTGGGTTCCCCAAACACAGCCTGGGATGAATAAATAAGAGCACTACAGAGTGGATTGCCATCACCGGGTGGGGTGACTCCAATGGCAAGGACCTCCACTCATAAGAGAGAAACAAACATGAGGACAGATGAACAGTGCTCGCTACGAAGCACTGTCACAGATGGCCAGGCCATACCTCTCTGCACCATCCTTGTCAGTTCCTAGCGATTTAAATTAATTTGATTTGATGTGTCTGGATTGTATATGGAAATGATGTGATTGCCAAGGTATGCGTGTGCATCTGTACTGATTATATGCTCCTCATCCACCCAACCTGCTCAACTGAAGAGAGGTTAACGTCACGTTGTCGTAAAGTGGTATCGGGTGCGGTTGTATCCGATTAGTTTTACCAGTACGAGATCATGAGCACACTATTGGACCAATACCAATACTGGTGCATCCCTAATTATTTACAAGCAACACAAATCTAAATTTACTGCAATTACAACTTGCAGCCAAGGTCAATGCCTAACAACCAAGCAAATCATTATACATTTTCCATGAACTTTATGCCATTCGCTTCTCCCTCCATCGCAATAATACATGCTCAGTGCTCCCTCCTTCACATTCAAGAAAAATGTAAGAAATTCTCATTACGACTTACCAGAGCCAACATTTATTACTTAAATCCGAGAAAGGCATTTTTGAAGCTACAAGCAGCAAATATTTAGTGTTCAATGTTTGATTTCAAATTGTTGATTGAACAAAATGATGAACAATTTATTTACGTACAATAACTCTGAAGCTATGAGCAGCAAAATATTTAGTATTCAATGTTTTAGTTCAAATTGTTAATTAAACAAAATGATGAACAATTTATTTATGTACAATAACTGAGGCTAATGGAACATGAGCTATAAGTGTGATACTTAAAAATGTATCAACACATGCAAATACATGTAAATATTTGTAGTGCATGACAACAGTACGTCTCTACAGTCAAGGTTTTTTTGAGGGAATGCAGTCCAGTTGTAATGTTAAATCGGGTATGGAGATGTTTTGCGGATGCACAGTGAATCCTCACAAACAAGGTGCCATGCTGTCGGTTTGAAGAGGGAGACATGAAATTGGATCTCCACACACACACACACACACACACACACTCACCGCACCAGCCTGTGTCGGTCTACTTCTACCTCGGTCTACTGGGCAGCTGAGGCAGGCTGAGAGCAGACCAAGAGGAGACTGCACACACTTCAGAGAAGGTAATTCTCTATTGCACCCTGGGTATTGCCACATACATCAGGCACAGCACTGCCACAAATTGGGCTGCTTGGAAACTTCTGAGGCTGCCATGACAAAATCCCCGGCACTGTATGGGCTGACTTAAAAATTCCTGTGCAATTCATAGCTTCCCACGATGGACATTGGCACATCATTAATTTATTTTGTTTAGTCTTATTTATATAACATCAGACAGCCCTTATGTCTGATAAACATTCCATGACCCAACGGGACTCAGAGATTTCCTTGGCTTGACTGCAGCTGCAACTCCGCCTGACCCACACATTTATTAACAAACAATTACAATGTATAATGGATAACCTTTTCTATCAGCACCCACAAGAACATAGCGCAGCAGCAAGCACCAACAAAATGAGATTGGCCACCAGGTCATCAGCTTCAGAGAGAACATAGAGAGAGAACTTAGACTCATAACCCACCAGACCGTGACATGCCCCACTAAAGAAATTGACCACACGTAAAGGGTTAAAATGCCATATTGACCTTTTCAACAGTGTGTGTGTGTGTGTGTGTGTGTGTGAGTGTGTGCGCGTGTGTGTGTGCGTGCGCGTGTGTGTTTGTGTGTGTGTGTGTGTGTGTGTGTGTGTGTGTGTGTGTGTGTGTGTGTGTGTATGCCAGGTTACATAAGGGGATCTTCTCTGACTTTCGGAGAGGTGTTGGGAGGGAATAGCTGTCAAGATGGAGACTTCAAGACGAAGGAGAAAACAATGAATAGTTGGAGTATAAATAGCCCATGAAATGATTTGGTTCAGTTCATTTCAGCGGAAAAGCAAAGAGGTAGAGGTGAAAAGACTACTGTTGAATTATATGTCTTCACTTTCAGCACCACATGAAAATAGAGCTGTAGAAGCCTGTTGTTATTTCAACGTTATAGTACTATTATTATTATATTTTTATGAGTTTAGGAAATACACTCTGAAACCAGACTCAAGCAGACCACAGAATTAGAAAAACACATTGTTTACATATTTCAGTATCCTGGTTATATCGATACACACCATTAAGGGTTTAAGCATTTTGCTCAAGGATGCTATATGCTGCTGACATTGTCAAACATCCTTACCACAACACTATCCCACCACTATTCTAGCTATTAGAGATGGTTACCTAGACAATCAACAACTGCTGCAATCACCTGACTCCAAGCCTCTAATACAGGAGGTTATGTAAATTTTGCTTCTAATTAAAATCCAGTACTTTAGATACCTGACATAAATTCATAGCATGATGACAAAAATACAAACAAAAAGGTTTTGGCAGCCCAACAAGATAATACAGAGTATGTCGTGATTCCACAGTGAAGATATCATAGGGGCTCGGAAATAATACATTTAACACCTCAGTAACGAATAAAAAAAGTGATATAATTAATCTGTGACGTCAAAATGAGCTGGAGGTGAAAAGTACTTTGACATAGCTGTATGAGCATGTTCATGTGCACTGTACTGTGTATGTGTATAAAATGGCTACCATGGCCTAGTTCTTTCCCCCTCAGCTGCTGTGTTTCGGGGCTAAAGCAGAACACACAGTGTTCTGGCCCAGATACACCTTACTTCTGTTTGCCCTCACACAGGTAAATAGGACAAGTGCTTTAGTCAGGTCCTATATTGCATTGAGCCCCAACCCAAGCCATGCTATTGCTTTAAAGCAGAACCTACACAAGTATTCACTTTTTCAAGTCTTTCCACACTCACTATGTGATTGACTTTAACATATCCATCTCTTTACACCTGCACACACCAGACGTGTGTTTAGCTGTATTTTAATGGTGTTGAGATCCATATAGCCAGGGAGGATTGTTGCATACACACTCCCTGGGGGGTGTACTTGGCAGCTGGAGGGGCGGAGCTACTGTCAGCCTTGATGGTGTCACATTTCAGCATCCATTCAGCGAGGAATATTTCAAGATGCATCACAAGTGTGAGTGTGTGTGTGACTTTTTGTGTGCACGTTTGACGGCAAGGCAGGCGTGACAAACCCTCCGGTGACACGTAGGCTCAAACGATCCACAGATGTTACAGTGGTGTGTGTGTGTGTGTGTGTGTGTGGTACTTTGTGCTCTGACACCAAGGAGTATGGCTAAAACAGGCCACTTGTCCTGTCCTCTCTCGTCCTGTCCTCTCTCTCGTCTCGTGCTGACCTGTCAACATCCTGTCCTCACTGTTCCTTCCCGCCACGGCGATGCTGGAAGTCACCTTTCTCTGGCCCCATTCTTTCACTGTTACAGATAGTCCTCAAGCTAAATACAATCTCCATGGGACCCAAACAAATGCTAATCATATCATAGCATGACATTATGTGGTTGTGAGAACCAGTAAATTATGGTTCATACCAGCGGCTAACATGATATAAATGGTGGTAACCTTAGCTCAAGAAAAATGTAACCGTCACACTTTTGAAAGGGTTTGATTAACTCATCATGGTTGATTATATTATTAATGTATTTATTGATGGGCAATGATATCATTATGGGTATATAACTGTCAGTTATAGTATCAGTATTAAGTTAAAATGTTAATGACAGCCAGAAAGACATTGAAATCCTTGGAGATCTAGGCGTTATCTAGTATTTTTGCACATGTGTTTGTGTGTGCTTGTGTGTCTGTGTGTGTGTGTGTGTGTGAGAGAGAGAATGGTGTATCCTCTATATTGGAAAATATAATAGCATTATTGGTTCTGGAATCCAAATCTATATCCTCCCTCACCATCTTAATCTGCTCCTCATTTTGTTTGCCAGCACATGGATGAAGTGTTTACAGTGTGTATTTACATTTTCGCACATTACTTCCCGTGGAAATTTGCTAGCACTGCATTTGAGCACTGGGCTTAAAGTTGAACCAAATGTAATGTATGGCCAAAGACCCCGAAAACCATATTATGTTTCTCAAAGATATAGACTCTGTGTTTCTTTAAGCAGGATGCTTTTAGGGTGTTGAATGAATCAGACTGAAGATGGTGCGGTGCTGCTTTATCGTTAAAGATTGTCAAACCTGACCCACGGTATTCCTGATGACAGAACTGTATGGATGACATGCTGCTGACAATACTCTATACTGTTCTTTATCTAGGAAAAGAGGGCTTTGAAGAGGCAGTCACATGATAGGAGAGAGAGATGTTACTCAGATGTTAGGCAGTTTATGCCAGATACACCAATAGGCCTTTCACACGTGAACTCCAGATGAACTCCGGAGAATCAGGTCCGGAGGTGATCAGGAGTTGCCCTTCCACACATGCAACACACAACAGGAATAAGCCGCATCAGACGTGTTCACACTTTAGGTGAGGGGTGGCGCCTGGGTAGAGCGTGTAGGAGGCTGGACGTAACGCAAAAATAATGCAGCGTAGGTCGCAGTGTTTTGTTTACAACACATCGAAGATGGCGGGTGAGGCTCCCAACTCCGTAATGCTGACTCTTTTTGCGGTGATATCAATACTGCATTTATTTAGACGTATTCGCAATATCAACAGAAGAGCGGAAAGCAGAAAGAAGATGGAACATAAAATATAGGCAAGAAGAGAAAAGTACGAAGCAGCTACACTCTGTGCTCCTGGTTTCGCGCCAGTCGCATGACGTCATCAACACGTCAGCAACACACCTGTTGGGAATTCTTTGGCTTTCTGATTCTCAGGCACCTGGTAGGGTAAACTCCAGAGGGACTGATTCAGACATTTTTGTTCACACATACAGCCCCACCGGGGATTATCCGGAGAATGTCCGACTTTTGGTCCATGTGTGAAAGGCCTACAGGTCAACCTCAATTGTGTTCCCTCGTGTTCGCTAATTAATCCTTTCCTTTGCAGAACTGGAAGTATACGCTCACATAATGTTCACACAATATTGCTGACACTAACACTAACAGTAGCGCACTCGCACAGAATTTACATTGACACCAAGACACAGGCGCACACACATTGACACATGCACACTTTGAGAGCAACCTAGCTTCTTTCCGTTTTCATCTTGGTATCCTGCAGAGCCAATCTCTTTGAAGACTCCTTCACCCTGGCACTACTGGAACCCTGATCTCTCTCTTACAAGCTAACCTAAGGACACATGGTCTCTTTGAAAACTCATTCACCCTGACCCTGGCACTGCTCGGGAAAAATGAAATGCTCGATTTTTAAAACTGATAAAACCTCTCCCCAAAACGCTGAGCTTTAAGGTTACACGTCAAATAAAGGCAACTGGTGAAATTAGGCGAGAGCGCATCTTATAACGGCTATTTCCAATGTGCCATGAGCTGGTACACTCTTTCCTGCCACAGGGTGGAAGCAATAGTCTGCAATTCACTTTTTCCCCATTCTTGTTTCACACCTAATAAACCCATTACAAATGTAGTATAAGGCTACTATGCATGTTAGTGTATAAGACTACGGATGAATTATGACATTCATAAGCTTGCTATTCATAACTTTGTGTTAGTATGCTAGGCTACGCCTATAAGCCGAAAAGAATAATTCAATCAGCATTATATATATATTTGTATTATCGGTTGCCTCAAATGGGATGATTTTGACAAGCACTTTCACAGGGAGATGGAGCGACGTAGCCAGGCAGCTTGAGAACAGCATCGTTAAGACGTAATTTGACCTTACTCATTCACGCTCATCTTACCTGCTTTGTAAAGGATTTGGCCGGTTTGTAAAGACCCTAGGATAATTGTTGTCATCGTCTATGTCGAGATGTAGATCAGCCATGATTTTTGATAAAGTCACCCCCTCTTGAGCTGTAGACACGTTCCGAAATTGGCGATTAATAGATTGACATCTATTATATTCAAAACAAGTGTTTAGCAGCTCTCAGAGCTGTATCTTTGTTGGTCTAACCCAGGGAAGCACATACAAGCTGCCCTGGCTAGGTAGCTTTCTCCAATGCTGCCCACCAAAAAATCCAGTGTTTACCCACCACTACGCATGCTCACGGATGTACAGACCGCACAGTTGGTATTCTGTGCGAAAAAAATGGCTGCGTTTGTGATAATTGTGAATACTGACTGCAGAGCAACATTTCAATAAGTCACAAGGTCTAAGTGCATGAGGGTATGCATTTTTAACTGATTAAAAACAAATTTAATTCAATGTATGCTAAAGGTCATTCGTCGATTCTGCCTTTATTCTCCAACACAGGCAACATGCATGAAGCTTTTTTTCCAACCTTAATCTTATTCTACTCTGAATGTCTGCAATTTGATTTTAGTTGTTCACTAACAGGGGCCGTCACATTTTTTTTTTTTACTAGCTCATCCGACGTGACGGCGCTAGCTGCCATTTAAGCACCTACACTATCATAGGCTAGTGCCTCGTGATCAAGCACATCCCACTGATTGGCTGACGTCAGATCAAATCTCTATCCTCTAATGACAGCAACAACAGTAAACATGACCCCAGATCAGTGGCAGTTAGAAAAATGTTAATAAGTGTGAACAAAATTAAAGAAGTGCTTATAATGAGAGACATATTTTGAGACGGTAATGATATGGACACAGTCACCGTTTTATACAACATTGATATACTGCTCTATTGGAAATTGCCCAACCCTAGTTAGACCCATGATCTTTCTCTTACAAGCTAAGCTAAGGACAAGATGCCTCTTTAAAAACTCCATCACCCTGAAGGAGTCTTCAAATGTTCAAGCCATACATCTTCATCTGCTGCACTACATAGCATTGCACTACATGTCATGCCTGCACATTTATGTGTCTGTTAACAAAACACACACACACACCACAACTTATCTGGAAACTGTTGAAAAATTTCACTTTGTGTACAACAATATTGCAAGGAAGCCTGGCTCCAGGGTTAGATGTTACCAGAGCACAACAAGGACAGTGTACTCCACATATTGCCACACTAGTGGGACAATTACAATGGTCCCATTACATTGAAGATAGAGAGAGAGGGACCGTCGAAGTAGCTACAGGCCCTTTGTTGAAGAGAGAGTGCCGAAGAGAGAGAGATAAAAGAAAGAGAGAGAGAGAGAGAGAGAGAGAGAGAGAGAGAGAGAGATGTGAGGCTACTGCGAAGATGAAAAGAATGAGAAGGACTCAGTATTCATGGAGGGTAATCAGCCATCTCTCTCTATCTGTCTCCATCCCTCAACGAAATGTGTCTTCGATGCCTTATGCACTCATATCTGACAGAGACAGGCGGCTACACACACACACACACTTTGATATACAGGCAGAGATGCATTTAGGGAGCAATCACAATTTGGTGATACATGCCTATAGTGCAGATTCACTCACGTGTGTGCGTACTAGACAAAATATCAAGTGCATGTCTAGTGCAGACTTCCCACCCCTCTTTCTCTCACTTAAATACTACATTCTTTGTTTTTTTCTATGAATGGCCTCTTTCTAACAGACACACCAAAACTGTACTGCACAATAGGCTCCTTTGGCCCCCGAGATGGACCTTAAATATGGACTACACAACACTATGCAACTTTGTGGAATCAAGCCTCATCGGAGATGATAAAATATTGGCTTGAAAGCAGAGAGCAACCACTGGTACTCCAACAGACTCGCGCTTAAGACACCCTCAGGGCAGAAGGCTCTGTTTAATGTGTATGGACTTGACAATATTATTTTTATTAAGCCAGGGAGAATTGCAAAATGACTGTAAGATAATGATGAAAGGCCAGCCAATGATTAGTGGGCAAAAGCTAACAAACCATCATAATATAGGCATAACTAGTTAAATTTGTCTATAAATGCCTTTCTGTTCTTCAAACCAGTTGGTCCATAAAATAGGCCATATTAAATTGAAGCAAGGAAAATGTGTTTTTCTACCAAAGACGTTAATCCCTGAGAGTCATCTCCCCAGCATGCAAACTGAAGTAACAGCCATAGTATAGAATGAGCTGGATGAACTTATTTATAACACGCACACAATAAAGTTTTGGTCGGTGAAGTCAGTATGTTGGTCACAGATGCTTACTGCTCAATGTGTTTGACTCCCATTGCCTAAACCATCAGTGACCTACTTAATGACACAGCCAGATACACACTTGTGTATGTGCCATGAGAGGAAACACTATCACTCACATCCTTGAACCTATGATGAGCAAGTGTGACACGGGCTAGTAGAGTCTATAGATGCCTACAAATTAAGGGCTAGATAATGGCTTTATGGTGTAATTGCTCTAACAGGCCGAAAGGGCTTGAACGAGGTTATCAACGTGAATGTATATCTCGGTAAGAGCTAATACAATTGAAATTGGTTTACGTACCGCGAATGCAGAGAAACACACAAAGCCTTTAATGGTTGTAGCCTTGTTCGGGGCTTTTGAGGCTTGGTTTCTTATTAAAATGGTTGGTTTAATGTTATTCTAATTCACCAAATACGATTAGTCGGCGAAAACCCTTACCAAATAAGAGTCTAATACGTGTGAGTGTTATCTTTGAACTATCACATCTGTTTAATGGGATTTATACATGGAAAAACGTAATATTCATATTTCAAAGAAAGCGGTTGTTATGCAGGGCTATATTATTTGGCGTTATGGGGGAAAAGCAATAGCCTACATAGATATTAATAAATAGGGTGGATGCACGGCACTCCAAAGCGTGAAGTTCTATACTTTGTATCCTTTCAACTTATTAATATAATTTTATTAATTTTAATTCGGGAATAACTATTCAGCATCCTTCCCTCCCAAGAGGCTTACTGATGACATCTATTATCAAATAGCATTACTTTCACGCATGGTGCTAAGCTCGTCTTAATTATGCAATTAATGCAACGAGTTCAATTGCTTATATTTCAAAGACGTGAACGCACGCGAGTAACAGAGCGAGCTTTATAGCCAACTAAGTGCGTAGTAACAAACACACATGTACATCTTTGTGCCCTTTGTTATACGCCAAAATAAAACTTTTCTGCGATATGAACAAGCTAAATAGGAACATAAATTGACATACAACCGACATAAGGACTGCAATGGTTCTTCATCTGAGGACAGGCGTTCTGTCTATCAGTATAAAGTTGGGCGTCACACCCCCAGCCTGCTCTAGTCAAAACAAGCAACGAGACCAGGAGGGAATTTTCTCCCAAAACAGCCAATGGTAAATATACAGGCCATAAAACGACACTAGCTACATCTAACAGTGACAGATGTATTTAGTCCCTTTGCTTGGTAACAACTTCTATAACTTATACGTAAAAAGTATCGCCTCAAAAGTCCGTTCCAACTAGTAAAGGTGTATCGTGGTTCAATTATTGTCACATCCCAAACATTACTTTAACATACTTACCATCTTCCTTTTCGTCGAACACGGGTCTTTTTGAAGAGCTATTCGCGCCCATCCTCTTCTTCCACTTGCCCCAGTGAAACATTGATACGCGAGCTCAGATTGCATTCCTTGCTCCTTAAAAACTACACTTCTGTCTTGGACATGCGGATCAATTCATAACACACTCCCGGTGCCCATTATTTCTTGCATTTAATCCCTGCCGACTTGATCTTTCACACACACTTGAATAGACTGCACTGCAAAGTGAACGCTGAATTAATTGATGTTGCTCGGGGAATAGCTCGTTTTGACGTTATGCTTTGCTGTCTTCAGTGTCCAGTCAACCACATGACTTGTGTTCTCCAGCCTACGAGTGTGCCAGTTGTTGGCCAGTAAAACTGTGGTCGAGTCGACGTAGCTTGTGTTGTCGTGCTCGTCAAGATCCAAGAACAGTCTCTCGAACTCGCTTACATCAGACTGTAGGTCTAGCCGCCTACTAGAGGAAGTAGTACTGTTAACTGTAGTGCAGCCTGAGTGTAGCCTGTTACCTCAGTGAATTCAGACATTGCGAATCTAATTAGAAGATGGGTGGGTGGTGCCAGATCATTGATGGAAAAGGGGTTAACGCTTTAACTCCCTGGCTGTACAGACAAAAGCGCTTATTATTCGGCTGCATTTTTCCATTTAGTATCAATCATTATTATAATATATTGATAACAATAGTAGCCTATTTACAATAATTATTGTTATTATATTATTACTTGTATTATATTATTATTATTGTTATTACATGTATTATTTTATATTTTGCCCTATATACATATTTGTCAGAGATCAAAAGACAATATATCAGATTTTAATATTACATTGTTCGTAATGTAACTGTACACGACAAATTAAAAATGTAATTTTCAATTTGCACTGGGGTTGACCATTGACAGCTGCCGTAGTTATTGTTACCCTCGTTACTATGGTTACTAATTTGTTGGAACTACTTCCCTTTGACTAGAGCTTTTCGTAATCGAGTTTATATATTTACTCCGTTTATATATATCTTTATCTGCTGTAGTAATCAATTCAGAGCGGTAAGTATGGTTGATATTTCGAATTTATTCGAACAAGTAACGATAGCTGTATACTGTTAGCGTTGCTGTGTGACAGCTAGCAGTTAGTGTGTACTGGTGTAATGCTAGTTATGGTGCTGATCCGGTTAAATCATTCTGTTCTAGGCAATGCAATGAATGTTGTTGAAGAATTATAAATTACAAATTATATCGCGTGCGTGTAAACTATTTTTCTTTTTATTAATGAAGCCTTCATTGAATTTGATTGAATTTGATTCATTGAATCAAATGGTTGAATTTGATTCATTGAATCAAATTCAATGAAGGCTTCATTGATTAAAAAAATAGTAATGATAGTGTTTGAATGGTTCAACTATTTCCCAGAATGGCCTCCACAGAGCAAGAGTACATTCCAGACCTACAGCTGAATCGTGAATATGGGAACACACTGGAGAGCCTTCAACCACTCGTGCTAACCGAGAATGCTGAGCCAAACACAGAACGCTCTCAACATGTTGAAGCACAGACATTGTTTCTAAGCAGAAGGAAGTTGAACGAAATTACCGAAATTATTCTAAGAAATACAACACTAAAGGTCGGTTTGGATTTCACTGTAGACCCATAAACACCACACATGCTCCATACCTCAACTATACTTTATACAAATTACTTTTTAATATTTCAAAAACATTTTTCCCACTTTGGCAAATTAGTTATAACTTAATTGCCTATTTCTTTTAGGATTTATATCTTGAGGGAAACCAGATATTAAATCTTCCAGATTCAATGTTCACAAGTTTACCCCACCTGGTGTGGTTGGACCTCAGAAATAACCTCATTGGATCACTTCCAGCTGGAATTGGCTCTCACAGGTAGTGATTGATGTTTCTGCGCTTTTATGAGGATCCGGCATGTTATCAAAGATTGCTGTTCATGTAGGTGCAGAGATGCATTTATACAAGCATTTAGCAGCATCTGCTCCCTGGGTGTACAGCAGTTTGACACCCCTAACTAATAATAGTAGATTCATTGTAATTGCTCATGAATTGGCTCCTTTGTTTCTTCAGGTATCTGAAAACACTGCTGCTGGAGGGAAATCCTATCTCGGAGCTTCCCCCAGAGCTGGGTGAGCCGAGCTCCGTCCCCTCTGCCAGTGTGTAGTCCTGTGTAGTCTGAGTTGTATTGTCTGGGCCTGTGAGACTAGCCAATGTGTGACTGCTCCTTCACGCTAAACTGTCAATTAATTTGATCAATGACACTGTTGTAACACCCCTCAGCGAAATATGAATACATTTGGTCAGGCATTTAGATAAGATAAAGATTTATCTAAAATGGATAAAAAATGGATTTCACAATATTGTCCAAATGAAAGTGTTAAAATTAGCGAAACACTTTTTTTACAATAAGCTATAGTTCTTTACAGTCTGTTTCATATGGAATCAAAGATATTTAGTTATCTTGGAGGACTAGAAAACTATTAAGACTTTTAAGCTATTTTAGTTTGTGGTAACTTTCTATTGAAGAAGACCCTATGTGATTTATCCTTTCGTCCTCCTTCCTAGGTAATGTTCTTTCCCTCAAAGGCCTGAACCTGAGAAATTGCCCCATCCACTCCCCACCTAAGGACATCGTGCACCAGGGGCTGGAGTGTATCCTCCGGTACCTGAGGAGCGCCATGGCCGAGCGCCCGGTTAGCGTCCAGAGGTCTCATCCAGGTGAGCACTTAGTGAGATCTGTCACTGGACATTCATCTAACCGACAACAGGGAGATCATTATGCCAATGGCCCCTTGCATGTCTCTCAGCCATCTGCTCCTTATTTTCATTATTTCATTCTTTCAAAAAAAAGGGAGAGAAAAAAACAAAAATAGCTCTCTGCCCTGCTTCCACTCGAGTGGTGTGACTTCTGTTCCCTAGGAGACGACGCGCG
>OOFG01014468.1:3970-18798 GCA_900323295.1 Molva molva
AGCAAAAGCAAGGTAAGTGTTTACTGATGTTTACTTGTGTGTATTGCTGGGACTGCAAACCTGCGGTCGTAAGTGGAACTGAGCTGTATGCCGTCCGGTCCCTGGTCTACAACGCCAACGAAGATCTGGTCCCGTTGGATCACATGACTGTTCTCCAACGCTACGGGGAAGGGACTGGCGACATTGAGGCCAGAGTGGAGACATTCAAAAGGGGTGCTACAATACAGGGTGAATACAATTCATCCTGGACGCAAACCCTCGCCCGTAGGCAGCTACGAGGTCATCGAGGTCCGGACCTTGGTAATCCTTATAGAGCTAAAAATAAAATACAACTGTATAAAAAAAATCTGCGGTTGAGAACTTCTCCAAGAGGAGTGCATGCTTGATTCAGTTTAGACTTGTTACTCTGTGTCTGCCGTGTGTGACATATGGTGGTGCGTGCGTGAGCTGAGCAAAACCCCCCTGATAAAACTGAGCCCCCGCCAATGAAGCCGCGCTATTTCTCAAACCCTGGCTACGGCCCTGCGTGAGCCATGTGCATCACGACGGACAGACTTACATTTGCATCTCCGCTGTGAAAGACTGAAGGGGCGACAAGGTGCCGCTAGTCAGGATTATGCTGCGCACGCCTTGACGTTTGAGGTCCTGCATGCTGAAGCCAGGAGAGAAACACCAGTAGCTCAAGATGTTGCCTACAGGATTGGATAAACATAAGAAAATCAACCAATGAGATACACCCATTCATAATAACGATCAACGCGTTTTATTTGCTAGAAATGTATTGCAACACAAAGTATCAACAGTGATGGTAGGTGTGGTAGCTCATATAGAGATTTAAGAGAACACACGACACACATTTGCTTTTAAACAAGTGCCGATATAGTGAGCGATAGCTAACCCTTATCCCCTTTCAGGGCTCCTGCTACACATGATTTATAGTTAATAAACTAATATTGATATCAGTATCGACTGACATGTACAGACATTATTGATTGACATTAATATTAGGCATCCCTAAAATGTTTTGCAAATAGATCATTTTTTTATTTAACTTTTATAAATGTCATATTTACATATTTAGTATATGTTGTATTTGTTATTATACTTATTTCTGCAGTGGGTAAAGTGGGGAAATGGAACACAAAAAAACTGATTTGACTGGGGATTACTCTGGAAGTCTCTCTTCCAGATTTCTTGCTACATGCTGTCCAGGTACCTTGTTTTTTGGTTGACGATGATGCCCATACGTCTACCTTCTGTGGTTTCTTGTTAAAGCTGGTGTCCTTATGGATATGGACCTATCGAACACAAGTGTTTTAGTTTCCAAACGATAATACAAATCAAGACGTAGTGTATGCTGATTTAATACTCACTTTGAACTGAGCAGTATTAGCCTGCATGTCATTTTCCTTGTTCCCTTCTTTTGGCTCACCACAAAACACCAACTAGGATAGAGTACAGTAGACTAGATTTAATTCAGATTCCCCTTCATTGTAATCTCAGTGTAAAGTCAAACACAACTAAACGCCTATGAAAGGTGTGTGCAGACAAGGAGAGTACATCATGAAATAGAAATTGTAGTCTCTCGTAATCCATTTCCACAATTATTACAATTATGACAAAAATGCCCAGAATGAACAAAGGGTGGTTTAGGCAGATGCTAACCAAAGCATAATGGTGTCTTTTTTATTTTTACACATGGGACGAGTTCAACACTGTACAAAACTACATTTAAAAGGTATTTTTCAGTCTTCAATAACATATTCAAGTAGAAGTTTTTCAGTAAAGCTAGCTTTTGATTTAACCCTCACCTGAAAGATCTCAGAGAGCTTCTGTAACCCAGTCGTGTTCATGAATATTCCCGTCTCTGAAGAGACAAGTCAATAATTATTAGATCAATTTGTTGTCTTTGATATTTTAGGAAATATACAAACGTATGACAAAAATACTGTAAACCATGTGATACATATACAGCTTATAATGTGCAAGAGATTACAAGGTACATTTGAAATAACATAACATTAATCATCTTGAAAATATGCTTTATAGGAACACAAGATCAACTCTTCCATGACAATAGTGTTAAAATAATGTTTAAATCTGCTTACTTCCTGTAATGTAGCTTGTGATCTGCTCCAGAGCATCAGTCATGGCATTCTTGGTTTCAAATGTCAAATTGGCCTTCTTGAATAACTCAAAAATGAAGCTGTGAATCAAAGCAATGTATTATGTTACACAATCCAATCCAAACCGGTTCTTATCTGACATAGGGTAGAAGGCTGCAATAGAGTACAGCAGTGGATTGTACGATTATTTACCTTCCAGGTTTAGTTAAGCCCTTCTCACTGGAAACTTCATAGGAATCAATGACAGCTTCCAAGTCCAGAAGCATTCCTGTAATACCAATAAGGAATAGTTTAGAAGAGGGTTCCGGAGAAGCTCACTTTATCATCTGTAAAGGGTCCGTTTTTACATGCTGCTTGAACACAACATATTTTGTTCTGACATTTTTTTTATAGTTAAGAACATTGACATATGCAAACACTATCAGAGTAAATTAACTAAACAGCACTATAGAAAAATCTCTAGCAGATCATGATATAGAAATGAACAGTTTGGTGATAATCTACATCCTCAAACCATTGATGTTGTGGATGGCCTTCTTTCAAAAACCATCAATTTGGATTTATTTGAAAGCTAAACTGTTCTATATGCATGGAGTGCAAAAATCTTCAGATTATCCAAAATATTTCCTCTATTTTTAATAGCACATATTGTATTTTAAGCATTGAATATACCCCTGTAAGCCCAAAGGGTCAACTGTGAATTGTACATGATTTAATATGATACAAATAAAGGTGATACAATTTATGTGTGTATCCATTCTTTATGAACTACAAATAAAACATGTACACACAAATCACATTACTTAATACATTTACATATTGGTGCAAAACATTATATTGTGTATATAAAAGTATAAAAGTGATTTATGCAACTAATGGACAACCAACAGCCTGTGCACTAAATATAACCATATAGCCATCTGCTGCTCAATGCTGGGAAATGAAAAGTGTCATGCGAAAAAGGAGTATATTATTTAAAAGTTGTTTCTTTATACAAAATATGCTTACGTTTTATGTTGGCAATTGCAGTGATGTTCAATTTTAAATCTGCAACAAAAAAACAACACATTTCCATCCATTCCATTTTCAATTACAGCTTCACAATATTAGAGTGGTGAGAGGGACATACAGTGTGTGAAGTTATCTGTTGAACAGAAGAGTTCTCACCAGAGTTGAGAGACCCTGAGGCAAAGTTGTCGCAGATGGGCTCCGCGCTGCTCGCTTCTTCGGCTTGCTCCTTCAAGACGCTGTTCACCACTTCAATGGCTGATGTGAGGTCGTATGGGGTCAGGTCAAAGGAAGTAGACTCCTCACAAATCCTCTCCTACACAGGGAAGACAGGGTGAGATGGATACATGGGAACACTCTAAACATGCTCCAGCATACAGGAGTCAAAAGCTCAGCATGTCTGTAGGGATTGTCAATTATGTGTGTGAATGAAATGAAATTATGATTAGTTTAGTTCATTTATTTGCGTACAAAGTAAGAACAAATCAGCTATTACCAAACCCTGCATGACTTTGAATGATATGACTGACGTTGGTTGCCTACCACGTTGTGTGCCTCATCAAAAATGACCACTGCCCCCTTCAGGTCAATATTCTGTGCTCTCCGGCTCTAGTTAACAAGAGGAAGGGGTGATTAAGGAACATTTTTCCCGGCATAAGGAGTAGAGCCTCCTTAAATAGTGAATTCTAAAATTGGACTCACCTTTGGATCGAGAAGATAGTTATATGGCATAAATATGATATCTGCCCCCGTCTTCATGGAACGGGATAAATAATACGGACAAGCCCTAAAAGAGTAATCATAGGTTAATGCCGATTGCGAACGATGCACTGACGTCAATATGTATAAAAATGTTAAAGGCTATGAGTAACTTTGAGTTAATTATTAATATATAGACCCTTTTGCAGTTTGCCAACAATTATGTATGTAGGGTGCACATGCATTTAGTCAAAGACAGTGAGCCGATATATTATCTATGCAAGGCATTCATCACCAAAGATCGGCAATGCTACCTAACCAAATTGACCCTGACAAACTTGGACGGTTCTATATCCACGTATTTGATGGAGAAACTTCAGTAGACAAGTCACTAGATGCTTACGACAGAGTTCAGACTTTCTGTCTTGAAATCCAAAATCTTGTCAAGCCAAAGAAAGGGAAACAAGGCTAATAAAATACATTGTGGTATAAGGCCAGGTCATGTCGGCTGGTAGAATATCGATTCTGACCACCGAAAATGCGACAAGCGGGCAATTTAATCCAATGTATTAAAGTCTGATAATTTGTGCGAACAAATGGGGCACAACGCCACTTCTGTTGCCCAAGTGCGTGCTTATATTTTTGATAACGTCAACTGTAAAAGGGTGTATACACATCCATGTGTGTTAATTATAAAACTATTTACACCTTTGTGTGTATTATATAGGCCCAAGTGAGAATAGATGCATTTTCATTTGACATGTTTATCTACATTGTATACACAAGTCTCGTGCATAAAAGCTCTAAATTGCACAGATGTGCGCCAAAATGGCAGCACAAGGATTTCAGTAAGACCTGCATGCCCAGTCAAGCTTGCTAGGGTTTTTGCATTTTATCATAGTTTCAAAACTGGTAGCTTAATGCTTAATATGTGATTTCAGTGTTAATACTATCCCATTAAACCACAGATAAAAATCATAGAAATACATGCGTATTTTATACGTATATGAATTTTATTCACAACTATGCAAACCATGTCATGATATAGATAAAATTAAATATGATAAAGAAAACACAACCAAACAAACCTGTGCATGTTCCCAGCTTTCACCAAGTCTTCCACGTCCATGATAGAATTAACCAAATCTTTATCAGTGCTTTTCTCTGGTGAGGAAGTTGCATGAAATAAAAATGAACCATGGGTTATTGCTCATCTCTGAGCTACATCCTAATAAGATTGGATAGCTTTTTCTTTAATATTTTATCGTTTAGCTTTATTTAAATGTAAACTTGGCACAAGCACAATATTCCAGTACTAGCATCACTACACCTGTTTTAGAATGGATTTTTAAATTGTACTATTAGGACAGGCCTCAGACTCCATCTTGGATTTGTTAATCCCTAGGTACCTGAACACCGGCTGACATCTGTGGGGCCCTTCCAAATGTGTGTCTACTTACCAAGCCCTATTGTGTCATTACTGTTGGTTAATCTATTTTACTTGCACTTTGTAAACACGTTTAAAAAGGTGCAAGTTTAGTATAATGCATTATTATTATTATTTTAATGAATTTACTAGTACCACTTTTCATTCATGTTTGGCAGGATTCACATTCAAATTGTAAGGAATACACACTTATGGGAAAGGGATATCCGTATTGTACATTGATAACAGTAAAATCTAAAAGTTACAATTACCTTCAACATTGTTGTAGAATACACAGGACCTTGAGGCAACCTTTGCCTTGCACATATGCACCTGGTAAAACACAATGTGTCAACAATTTTTCAATTGTATTCAGATCCTATATCTCAGATAGAGCTCCATCACACCTGCTAATTCAAGGGAACCTACGATGGCATTCAGAGCATCCCAAGTTGAAATCACTTTGAAATCTCAAGCTCAGATCTGGGTTAACAGAGTTTCATTTTAATTCGCTTCATATTTGTATCGACCAATCATGTTGCTAGAGGAGGGGATCTGTAAACGCATAATTGGCAAACACAAACTCAGCCAGCAGTAGCAAACTGTAATGCAAGTGTCCTTAAAGGTTTCAAATCGACACCGTGCAGTAGATGGCCACTGTAGAAAACCCTGTAGCCCTGCTGGATCCCAGATTAGGATCCGGCCAGCAAATGCTGCGCGATGTGTTAGTTCGTAGCAGGCTTCATGTGAGGAAAAAATAAATGGAGACCGAGGTAAACCGATCCTAGCTGTACCTTCATGTGGTTGCTCTCCTGACGCATCACCTCTGGGTTGATACACATCTGTTCCCTGGATCCCAGCACACACACCTTTGGTCTGGCCCAACAAAACACAATCTAAGTGTAATGATCACATATGACCATGTACATGCATGAACTGAGGAGCACAACACCCCTATTGACAATTGATTTGACATAAAGCTCAGAGAGGAAGATGTTCACCTGTAGGAAGTATTTTTCAACTCACTGATCACCTGGGAGAGCTGGGAATGTGTTCGGGATGCATATATGATTTTTGGAATATCCGTGTAGTAGGCTGGATGCCACAAAAACATAAACATTCAGTGATGTTAAAACAAAAGGACAATTCGTATTGTTAATAGATTTACAACGTATATGACAGCAAAACAACTTCTTGATTTATCTACTAAACATCATACTGCATAAAAACATCAGATGAAAATACTTGTTCCGTCTCCATCCGTGGCAGCAGTACCCCAGGAGGCCACCGGCATATCAGGGAACATTTCGGCTCCCTTCAGTCTTTCTGCTATCTTGCGAGCTGAGATGGTGTCCTTAAAGTGTTCCCTCCAAGCTAGCGTAGCACATAGCAGGCATAGGGTCTTCCCTGTACCGGTCGGGCTTTCCAGGACCCCATTCACCTTCTATATAATTACATCATTAGAATTATAATTCAGGATTTTCTTACTACATTTATTAATATGACTTTTGCTTATAAACGGTTGGGTTAAACTATATTGGGTTTGGTTTGTTACATTTGATACAGAATTGACGCACCTGGCAGAAACCCCTTCTATCATACATCTCATTTGTTTAAAAAATGGCACGTGCATATACATGCAATATGGTGATACAGGTGATTTGACAATATAGGCCAGTATTAACTTTTACTTTTGTCATGGGGTTACTTTGGGAAGAGATTATAATTCAGAGGCCCACTCACATATTATATAAAACATCTGAAAATGCCGCTCTAAATTTGCTCTTGGGTGCCATGATGGCTCAAATGTGAAGCAATTATTCAAATTGTTGCAGAATACAGTACCAATGAGCTGGACTAGTTTGAAGTTATTTAGCCTGAAAATGGGTATATTAAATATGTTACTATAAATGTAAATATATGAAAGAAGAAATGTATTACAATATACGTAATAAGGCACGTGAAACCATCCTTTAAAGTTAGGATGATGACATTCGTGATTCCCTCCTTTACAAGCTGACCGGTTAGTTACTTACACAATTTAGTTTACATTTAATAATAATAAGTTATACGTCCAGGGGGTAGCCTAAATTAAAAATGACTTACTTCTTGTAGGCATTCGATGACTTTACTCATGTAATCATTCTGACATTCATATGGAGTGAACGGAAAGTTGATAGTCACTCCTTTGAGGGTTAATAAAGGCATCTTTCCCCAGGTCTACACATCTGTAATGGATGTGGGAGCTCAAATGAAACATCGATGTGATACTAGCGTATGGTACATTCTACGTAGGAAACTAGTAACTGAACAATTCAAAAAACGACTAAACAATACTGAATCCTTGACTTGAATCCTTGAAATGCGATGACATATAACAAGTTTGTTAATAAAGTAGGAGCATGGCTGTTTTTGGGCGCCTCTTCTTCTTCTTCTGCTACGGTGTTTTCAACATCATATTACGCATTACTGCCACCTATAGCTTCCCTGTGACATGAACCCGTTCTTATATAACACATCCATGGACGAACCGCAGACAGTCAAATTTCTTTGACGTATAATTTCTACTTCGAAAAGTCCATCGGAATCCAATGTGATAGATTCCTATATCATCTTAATAGTACTGTATTTATATCAGCTATATTGTTGGTAATTTTGGTAGCGTCATTATATGTGTTATAAAAAATATATATATTTTGTTCTTAAGAAATTACTACACTATGACGGTTTCAGAACACAAAACGTTTACGCACTTGACATTATGAAAATGTTTTGGCAGCGTTCCTCTTCCGTACTGCGCGTCATCATCATCATCATCATCATCATCATCATCATCATCCTCAGTTGGCCGAAAGTAAGGGAAGTAAGACAGACACGAGCGATCCTTCGACCGTAAGTCCATAACAAAAACTATGTCACAATATCTCTAAATAGTGCTGTAACGCACTTGGACATTTGTTCAAGTTGTTCAAGTGTAATTTAGACTTTATGACAACATTTCAAGATATTGTAAACAAATTAGCTGGGCTTGTTTGGCACTCACTCTTGTAACTAACGTTAGTTAGCGCTTGCTATCTCACCTTCCCATAGCGTTGAATCCAACACAAACATATCACCTCACGTAGTAGCTGGTTGGCTTAAGCTGCAATATTCACTACCAAATAAAAATGTTTGAAGTTTTTAGTTTCCTCCAATTTGAAACCTGGTCCGCTAATAGGCACTGCTACGCGACTAGCTAGACTAGACTGGTGGATCGAAGTGAAGTGCTGCTATTAGGCTTCACGACTAAATTACATGTTTGTTTTGGTTGATATTGAGATGATACTTCCATAGACATGTTAGGAACAAGTTGCGACGCTGTGGGTGTCTAAGAAACGACCAGCCCTATGTGTGACATGGTATGTATGTGACCCAGCACTCCGTATCGTTATCCAGGTGGAAACATTAAGGTAGAATGCAAATGTTAGGCTTTACCTACTTTCCGGGTTCAGAAGGGGTTGTGGGAGACATCCTACGATCCTTATAGATGTCTTTATTTCTCGCTTTAATGGACAAAATACCCGTTTGTGTCATTATTTTTGCTCAACAGTGAGCCAGAGAAAGTTGCCTGCTTAGCGTTGTATCCTAGCTCAAGTCAAGACAACATTACAATCCGTTTGCAACACATGCTTGAACGTTTGTCTCCTCAAGGCAGTCAACATGTCCAGTCTTTCAAAGTCCAACACTCACCGTGTTTCAAACTCAGGGGGGATATGACGACAGTAGGGATATTGCCAATACCTCTTTTCAAGTTCATGATAACCGCTGTCTTGTTTGCGTTAATAAACCCAAATGGAATAAACAAAAACCAAGACATGCAACGGAAAATCAATGAAGTTGACAAAGTAAAAAACACAATTGCAAAACAACACGTCATAATTGCTTGAGTAAAGGTGCATATTGAATAAGCAGTGTGGGGGGTAACGCATTGCAAAAGTAACCCGTTACTAATATACTTTCGGTATAGCTATAACGCAATAAGCAGTACTAGTAGTATTACAATATGTAATATGACGCAATAACCTAGTTATTGCTATGGCTACGTGTTCATTTATTTTTAACACGTATGAATACTGTGAACCCTTGGCTTTTGTTTCCTGTTTTTGCTGAAATGTTGCATGCTTGCAGATAGTAGTTTTCAAGATAGATTATTCCCATTACTTCGCATTTTAACATAATGGTAAGTTATGCATCATTATAATTCTTAGAAAAATAAATATGCCCTTTTAATGTTGTAATTTGAGGTAAATGCCTCATTAAGTACTTCTTAAGTACTCCCTTATTAGACAGGAAGACATGTAGTGTAGGTGAGATAGGAGAGTTAGAGATACGAGATGGGAGAACCTAGAGAGGAGGAGAGGGTAGGACCTGAGCTAGGAGAGGAGACGGTAGGGCCTGATGGCAGAGGAGAAGTGAGTACAGGAAGAAGACACACAGTCTGGATGGGATCCCAAATAGGTAGAAGTAGAAGTGAAGCCTATTCTATGAGAAGCCAAGGAAAATGAAAAGCCGCCAGGCAAGATGCAAGCTTTATAAAAGAGAGGTGGGGAAAAGAGACAACTTTGACTGGCTGCAGTGCTGGTAGTGGTGGGTGGGGCGGGTTAATGTATGCTGCTCTGTCTCGACTCCAACCAAGGTGTTTGTTAGAGGCCATTTCAGTGTCGGTACATGCACCAGACTCATTTGTGGTAGCAGTCCCACGGCGGTGTGCACATTAATGCCTCATCGCTTCTGGAAACCATCCTAGGGGAAACGCCGGAATCGGATTCATATCCAGGGCTCTCCGCAACGAATATAACGGTGGCGTTGCGCAACCTTGCTCCCTGTCCGGTGCCACCGTGTAACATTTCAGAACTAAGGTTACCTTTCCTGAGAAAATTCTGAGCTTGTTCGTGTTCTAGCTTCTTAAGACCATCCTGATCTTGCGAGTTCACATTCAGAATTGTTCGTCTGGGTTTTGTAGCCAGACAGCTAATTAGTCCAATTGATTGTAGGCAACACAATGTACAATAAAAAAGTAAATCAACAAAGTAATAAGTCAAGAACTGGGCCTTTCACCCGCTTTTAGATCGCTTTATTTATTGTGCCGTAAATAGCCCATCTATCGAAAATGCAATATCTTGTTTTCATATACAGTACGGTTGTTATGGTGGGATAAAGTGCGCTGTCACCTTAACTCATCTTAACCCCGTGACCCTAGCAGCATGTTAAACGGGATGACTGTTTCTTTAACCAGAGATTGTTGAATTATGCTCTTGAACTGGTGAATCGGAGTCAACTTGGAAAGTTCAGAGTCGCGCACAGCCCTACTGTAGTCTACAACTGTGCAATATTGTCAGTTTACTCAGCCCACTGTTCCCTGTGTTGGCTCCATCCAGGTACCATGGCAATGACGGGCCAGAGCTCCTGTTCCTCCATGAGTAACCACACTAAAGACAGAGTGACCATGGCCAAAGTGACCCTGGAAAACTTCTACAGTAACCTAATAGCACAGCATGAGGAAAGGGAGATGAGGTAAGGTATTGTATTTGTAATGCATTTCAAATGGTATCTTGCTTTACAAAATTAAATGTAACCACACAGGTCAAAAACAACACACAATTCCAATGCAAGTTTTGTTGACTTTACATTTTAATTTCCTTGTCCACCTGCTGCCATACGTAAATAATCTGCTACAGTATATCTACAAGTAATCAACGGAATTTCCTATGGACTTGTTTTCAGACAGCAGAAGTTAGAAAAAGTGATGGATCAAGAGGGATTGGCCGATGAAGACGTAAGTGTTTTATTTTGGGCATTTTTATAATACAGTACTGGCTCACAATCGGAAACTAACATGACAAAAGCTGAAAATACATGTAAAATACTGTCAAGGCAAAACCATATGTCACAAACAAGCGTAGCTCGGCTGTGAGGGCTGCATGGGTGGGAGGGGATTTGGCAGTGTTGATAAGAAGATTTTTACCATTTGAGAGGTATTGGCTAGCCAGCATTTTTTATTTGTAGAATATATCAGTTATAGGATCAGATTTTATTGATGACATTATCGAAATCACTAACGGTCAGCATTCAGTACAGATATGTCCAGGGTATTTTAAGCTACGAACCGGCTGAAATGTTACACATTGCGACCTCTCAACTTGTGGATTTGTTTGTTTGTGGGCACTAATGGAGGAAACTACCTAACCAGGACAGTTCTTATGCACTTACTTGTATTGTACAAAACAAATAGTGTACCCGGCAAGAGGGTGTGAGGTAACAAATATCATTGCTGATTTACATCTCGACATGGACAATGTCAACAATTAACCCGGGGTAATGGAAAACCAACCAAACCCTTTAATGTATTCTCTATTCTCTATAACCCTAAATTCTAAGCTGATCCAGAACTTTTGACACCCTTATTTATTATTTGACATGCCACAGCATCATATAGTACAATTCAAATTCCTCCAAAAATATATTATATTTTTGATATGATTTTCTCTTCTTTGCTAGAAACGTGTCAGAAGATCTCAACATGCAAGAAAGGAGACAGAGTTTCTTCGGCTGAAACGTACCCGGCTAGGCCTAGAAGACTTTGAATCTCTTAAGGTCATCGGACGAGGTGCTTTTGGAGAGGTAGGGAGCTTTTTATGAAGACTAATTTCACAAAGTAAAAGATTAAGATTCTCTGGGATTGCTCCATTCTCTCTACTGCATCATTGGTCACCACAGACTGTACCATAAAATATCATTTATCAAATATATCAACATTTTATAGGGAGGCTAAATTGTTAAACTGCAATGTAAGCCATGGGGAAATAGCGCCCTGTCAATGTATGTCCTCTAAAAGTGCTTGTTTTTGCCACTGACAGGCTCAGATGTTGTCTGAAAATCCCTTCAGGGAATTACGACTTTTTTCTTTCGCTTTCGTTTGTTATTGTGTCTAACCAAGTCTCACTCAAGGAGAAGTCTCGCTCTAGAATCTCAATGTTGAGTTGTTGCAGGAAATTTCAACCCTCCTTCACCCAAATCTTTTCGATAACACTTGACTACGCTTTCTGTTCTCCATCACAACAAACTCTTGCCGGCACTCATCTCTCCAACTCTCACTCACGTTTCCACTTTTCTCTTCCTGCAAAAACTCAACTCTCACAAGGTTTCAGAGCGAGGCTTCCCTTTGAGCGAGACTTGGTTAGACACAATAACATACAGACCTGATCAAGTGAAAGGTAAAGAAAAAAAGTTATTTTTCTCTGTACGGTCCTTTCCATTATGCTGTCAGACACTTACAATAACAATCTAAGCCTGTCATTGGCAAAAACAAGCCCTTTGAGATGACGTACAGTGACGGGGGACTATTTCCCCATGGCTTACATTGCAGCCCGTTTCACAACTGCAATGGCTGTGGTGCTCTCGCTCAATACTGGACCTATTTCAAAACGTGTTGTCCGCATTAGTTACTTAGACCCAAAGTGATAGAAAATTAGGGTCCAGGTTAAAAAATTCCGAAGTTATCCTTTAAATGCAGAGAATAAAATAGTGACCATAACAATTTTTTTGTTATGGTCACAACAACAGCTTTGACAAATTTCCTGTTCACTCCTCAACAACAGCTTTGACAAATTTCCTGTTCACTCCTTATCAACGCTATCAAATCTATATATAAACTTCAATGCAATGCTACTTTTTTTCACACTGATCCAATAGCAATATTTCACCCATTTTGCATATTTTGTTTCAAACCCACTTTCCCTCCATCCAATACATGCAGAAAGTGAATTCCCAAAGGTTGTTTCCCTTATTTGCCTGTGTCCCATTTTGACCCTCCATTGACCTGCATTGAACAGGCTAAACACGCAATATCGAATTTTTCAACTATTCTTAATATTTTGATATGCATATATATTATATAGACTGCGGTCTGCGTTCTTTGTATTTCCACTGTTTGTTTTTTAAATATTCAAATTTTCATAAAAGTCAAAGGTCCAACCTTTCCTTGATTTTCTTTTGTGGAAACTGAGTTGAGGTTGCAGTGTATGAAGCAATACACGTTTATTCACGTGTATGAAGCAATACCAAAATAGTCGCGCATGACAGTTTAATACAGCTTCTTAAAACTGCATCTGCAGTTGTCCATTGTCATTGTGACCGCTGCAATGTTTGTTTGATTCCGTCTCTGCCTGCTCTGAGCTTGACGACCAATAGCCAGTCTGGCTTTGGCCAATCAAGGCCAGCCAGAGGTATTTGGTCCAACCCTCAAGAACGCTGATTGGACTGGGCCATGGCGCCCGGGCTTCATACCATGAATGAAGCGATTCAGGACTCTACACCTAACGCCATTTGGAACAAATGGGCACCAGAGGGCGCAGTTTAACGAGAGTCTAGAACTAGTCAATTGAAGTGGTTTGGAGCCCCACACACAGGATGTTGCACAGAGCCACAGCTCCGGAATATCGTGTTGTGTAACCCCATCGCGTGTCCGTACCAACATATTCAATTCTGTCATTCATTGCCGTCGAGTCATGCCATGACAAAGCGACATTGAGGGTCCATTGGTTTAACACAACTTTCTGTTTGCTTGAAGGTTCGTCTGGTGCAGAAGAAAGACACAGGACATGTATATGCAATGAAGATTCTTCGGAAAGCTGATATGCTGGAAAAGGAACAGGTACTTGAAGTTGCAATACCTAACATTTAAACTAGCTCGTAGCTTCAAATTATCTGGACGCATCTGTAGTCAAGGCTGATCAGTAATGATGGACAGTAATGATCACATCCTATAACTGATATATTCTACAAAGAAGAAATGCTGGCCGACCCGTACCCCTCTCTTCGTTAACATGCCATGCTGCCATGTTTCTACAGTAGCCCAGAAAAGATAAAAAACGGCTCTAGAGAGGATGATATCATCTTATCTTAGGATCGCTATCTTACTTGTAAGCTATGACCTATAGTTTTACAGACTAAACTAGACATGTCGCCGCATGTGCATTTTCTAAAGAAAATGCGTGTGGTTGCGCCAACTCCTCGTGTGCGCAATATTCCGCGAGCACGCTGACATGCTAATGCCAGCGAGGCAGATGAGCGAGCATGCCGAGTTTCAAGTCTCTGGGCCGCTTTGAAGCGGACTTGCGATTGATCGAACAATGTGGCTGATCGTTTTTGTTTGATCGTGAGTTATGGCGCCCCCTGTCGGCGAAGAAGTCCTTTGCTTTTCGGAGACCTGCTTACGCACGGTTTCGATACGTGTACCAACTTTGACAACCCTGAGTTGTTTGCCTTCGTAATAGTTGAAGTCAGCGTTTTTTCCCCCATTGACTTCCATTATAAAAAATTGCTTGCTGATCACCTGCAACAGTGGTCATTTTAAATTGACCCTGTGATGTCATTTTGTTATCTATCAAAACAAAACTTTCCAAATTACCTAAGGGGATGGTCCTTGATGGGCACACCAAATTTTAGGCCTCTGGGGTTCTCTGAAGCGGACTTTGGATTTGTTGAACAATGGCGGCTATTCGTATTCTTTCGTAAATCGGCCATAACTC
>OOFG01014485.1:3382-13523 GCA_900323295.1 Molva molva
GAGAGACAGAGAAGGAGAAAGAGAGAGAGAGAGAGAGAGTGGGGGGGGGGAGACAGAGAGAGGGAGAGAGACAGGGCGTGACAGAGAAGAAGAGAGAGAGAGAGAGAGACAGACAAAGGCATATACAGTTTTAAGCATTATACGATTCATGTTTCTAATGCATCTGCAGAACACATAAATCCCCTCTCCCATTAATGCAATTAGCTATGAAAGTCTGGGTGCATTGTGCCAACCCAGTTCCAAGTTTCCTATTTCCTCCAGGGTGTGGTAGGGTTACACCACCCAATACACACACAGACACACACACACACACATATACACATACACACACACACACACACACACACACACACACTCACACAGACACACAACCACGCGCACACGCACACACCACAGACCTGGGGAGGTGCTGTTGAGGCAGCTGAGGAGCAGTTCTCCCGTGTGCACGACAGAGGAGGCGAGGGGCTGGTGGGAGGTCACCTCCTTCTGGAAGCTCTGGGCGGTGGGAGACCAAGGTCATTATTGGGACCACAGAGGACATCGGAAGGTGCAATGCTGAGT
This sequence comes from Molva molva, assembly GCA_900323295.1. Taxonomy (NCBI): domain Eukaryota; kingdom Metazoa; phylum Chordata; class Actinopteri; order Gadiformes; family Lotidae; genus Molva; species Molva molva. The sequence continues at coordinate 3,944 of OOFG01014485.1, forward strand.
GAAGTGGTCGCAGCAGAGGTGGAATCACAATTGAACCTATCGGTCCAGTGGCTGGACCCATGTCATGTAGTACCGCGGTGATCAACCAATTCAAATCTTCCCTTTTTGTGAGCGTGTGCAAATGAGTGTGAGGTCGGTTGTCCCACAGTTGACCCACTCTCTACATTTGGTTTTAATATAACAACACAGATTGTGTGTCATTTTGCAGATGCTTTTATATTATATTTTAGATACTGGTCATTAACGAACAGGTAGGGTATTTTGCTCAAGGATTTCCCTAATTCTGGCTGTTGATGTTAGGTATCAAACCCATTATCTTTAGGCTGTGAAACACCTGAGCACTACACTACAAATGATACAGTTAAGTTAGGAAGTCTGGGACAGAACAAGCAGGCGTGCGTGTGAATGTGGGTCTCACCTGCTACTGGGATCACCTGGTACTGGGATCACCTGGTACTGGACTTCACCTGATACTGAACCTCACCTGGTACTGGACTCACCTGGTACTGGGATCACCTGGTTCTGGCATCAACTGGTACCAGGATCGATTGTTACTGGAGTTCACCATGTAATAGACCTCACCTGGTACTGGGTCTCACCTGGTACTGGGCAAACGACGACTTGACACTCTCTAGATCGGCGGTGGGCGGGGCCAGCACCTCCATCTTGTGGGCCACCGTGTACAGCCAGCCAATCAGCTGCTCCAGATTGGAACAGAACACCTGAGTTGGACGGAAAACACGTGTCACATGACGTGAACCCAAGGGTAAGGGGTTCGATTCCCATTGGGGACCGCCCCATGCTAAGAATGTATGCACTGCTATGGTATGGGATTTGTCATTCTCCTCAGCCATTTAGCAGATGCTTTATCCAAAGTGATTTACAGTCCATTAAGATACAGTATATGCCACTAGGAGTTAGGCATCATGTTTAAGGATGCAGACATGGGGAATCTAACCAAGTACTGCAAGGCATTTGTCCACCAAACTGAATAAATTAAACGGAATATAATAATCTTTTTTTTTTTATGGTTTTTTGTGGTTGTGCAAAGTAACAGTAGCATACACTCTCACATACCAAAGTAATTTCTAAATTCCATATAAATGTATATATCCTTTCCCAGATTTTAGATAATTTACACGTGATAGGACACAACAGTGACCTGGCAAACCTTTTTGGTTCCAAACCAAGACATCTCTCAGTGGGTAATAATCCTCTATACAAAGTGTCTATGGCAATACATAATACATAACCGACAGGACGTCTAAGATCTGCCGGTACCTGGATGTGCTGCATGAGGGAGATGGAGCTTCCCTCCTCCTGCTCTGCTAAGGGGCCCCTACTGTGGAGGGCGTGGAGGCAGACCCCACTCAGCTGCTCCACCAGGGCCTCCACATCCCTGAGGGCCGCCTGGCTCACCGCTCCGACGGTGGGCTCCTCCGTCCGCCCGCCCCTACCACCAGCGCCATCGCCAACGGTGACATCACCACTAGTGCCGGCAGCACCGCCTCGTGTCTCTTCAGAACGGACATTACCGTGGTGAAACGCTAAGCAGGCACAAAAAGCAAACAACAAATTCGAAATAGTTAACAGTTAAGCCCGAAGCACACAGAGTACTAATTTAGCTATATTTAGCTACCATATTTGTAGCGTGACCCAAAAAAGAACCAGAATCAAATTGTTTTGACCAAGCACACAGAGTGCAAATGTAGCGGCGGCTGTATTTTTTCAACTCCATCTTTGACAGGGATATTCCAAAAACAATATTTCCTGCCTGTACCGACACGGCCGTGTGCTTTGGATACAGAATAGAGATTTCATCCATCAAAAGTCCTATCACTTTCTTCCTGTTTCTTGTTTTAATTGGAGATTCTTTGGGAATAAGATTGTATCCTTGGTAGTTCTGCCAGAATGTCTGAATTGTGACGAAATAGCGGTGAGGTTTTCCTTGTCAGTATAAATTATAACAATAGCACATATTTACTCTACTTCTCTTGATTTCTGCCACTGAACACACACAGTGCTCAAGATACATAGACAATTCCCTCCTCCCTCTCAAATGTACCTTGAACAACCTTCTCCACCTCCTCCTGGTCCTCCTCCTTCGCCTGAGGTATCTGGGGACGGCTGAAGGGCCGGTGGTAAGAAGGGTCCCCCGACTCCAGACCCTCCCAGCCGCCTGTGAGTGTGAGGGGCCGACGGAGCGTGGCAGTCACCTCCCTGACCTGGAAGTGGAACAGAGAAGACACATAGCACCATCTCTTCACCGTGACTGGATACCGAGACAACCAGGCTGAACATGCACAATGGAGACATTCAATAATATATTTTAAGGTGCTTTTTATGGATTTATGTACAGTGAAGATACAGTGAAGATAGATAGACAGGAAAGTGGGTTGAAGAAGAGAAGATATGAAATGCATGCATAGCATGGGAATCTAACCTGGGTCTCTACAAGGTAACAACGTATGCCTACAAGATAAGTTCACTAGTTACCGTGCCAACCCAACATTCAGGACATTTGAGTTAAAAAAAAACAACGTACAATCCCATCCATTGTATCTAGTACAACTACAAACAATGAAACTAAGATACAGTAGCGGCCCTTGATACCCACATTGTACAAGAAAATCCTGGCCTTCTCTCTGAGGATCAGTTAGTGACTTTAAATGTAAAGCAGTAAATGAAAGTAACAACTAGTATACAAGGCCCAAGTACCTCTGGGCCTAATAAGTTATTGATGCTGTGCATACATAGATAACGGTGCATTAGGTTACTCCCTTGTCTCCTCCTGACCTGATTGGCGAGCGATTGCAGCTCCTCTAGCTGGTCTGGAAGGGGCCTGAACTCCTCGTCCCAATCCCCAGCCGAGGTGCACCTTGGTCGGGGAAACAGTAGGCTGGTGGAGCGGATACCTTGAAAGGATGATGAGGAAAAGGCGTGGGTGAAGAGAGGGGCATTCGTTGGTCTCTGGTGGTGCTGACCGCCAGCCCTGCTAGGGCTGGGCCTGGTTCCTCCAGCTGGGTCCAGGCTAGAGTCTAGACTCTCCAGGGGGGAGCTAGCTAGAGGCAGGCTGTCCCAAGATCTGGGCAGCCTGTGGAGCTCAGAAGACGTGGGGCCTCCGTTCTGGGTCAAGACCTGCTTGGAATTCCCCGTGCCGCTTAACCAAAAGTCCAAACCCGACAGGCTGTTGGAGCTGCAGAATCCGTCCAGCTCGATCCCAGAGTCCTGGAGACCTTGGTCGCCCATCCAGAGAAGAGAGCCACCCTGTTTCAGAAGGTCTTCCCTATCGCCGGTCCCCTTCCCTGGCCGTAGAGGGTAGGTGTAGTCCAGCAGGGCCTGGTATTCCCTGTCTGGGTCCCAGCTCGGGGATTGTCTGTCTGGGGACGGAGGCAGGGACCGGGGTATGGCGCAGGCCCAGTAGTTGGCCTGATGCTGGGACATGTTGTCGAGGTTTGGGGATGTCCGTCTCTGTAGGTAACCCATGGAGGAACTCTTGGTCACATATGTCTCTGCTCCTCCTTCTCCTTCTCTTGCCCCTGCTCTGCTCCTTCTACCCGGCCTGGCGTCGGACCACAGGGGCCCGGAAAGACACAGATGAGGAGCGATGCCCGGAGGCAGCTGAGTGGAGGTCAGTCGAGGGCTCGAAGGAGACTTTGGGGACTGGACCTCCAGGGACGGACTGGAGAGGCTGCTTCGGTCGGATCCTTCATCCAAAAATGGTGAAGCAAAGGCTGATTTGTCGAGGGATGGTCCAGCCCTGAGGTCAGAGATACCGAGAGGGGAGGTGAGGTCTTCTCTCGAGGCTAAGCCAGCTGAGGAGGTATGTCCAGTATGTTGTAGGTTGAGGCCAGTGGAGGTCACCGTGTGTCTTGGACTCGTATACCTTCTCGTGATGTCAATCTCTGCATGCTGGTGAGAGGCGGACGGCCTAGTACCTGCCCAATCCTAAAGCAAAAAGGCGATGGACTTGTTACTGAGGGTCCACTGTCAGCAGATACTAACTTGTTCAAGAAACAAATGCAAACAAATGGCTGCGTAAGACTATGCAGTGTTGTGGTTCTACCTGTTTACAAGGTGAGACACACAGATTAAATCACAATTCATTTTAAAATGTAGCATTCCTGAATAGATTAACCCTTTGGACGAATTGTTTTAACTTATAGAGAACCTTTTAGGACAGCAAAAATAGTTTCAACGACTTTTACTGTCACATAGAGCGGTCCTTTTGGTACCGATTCAACACAGCATCGATTTGCTGTTATTGTTATCATCTCATTCATTTCCTCCAGTCATGTTTGAGTGTTCAGGGTAATTAATAAACAAACAATGTACTTTCGATCGATTGAATTACAGTGGATTGAATCAAACTATGATGCAGTTAGACACCTTGATGATGCAGTGAATCCCCGTGAATTACAATCAAATCAAAGCGAGGGAAACTAAACAATAAAACTGTCAAGCACTATGCTACTCACACAACAACAATGTATAACTATTATGCATTAATGCAAAATAATCTTTTTGATTCCCTTGGCTACTCTGCACTCGTTCCACTTAGTTTATTAGAAACTCAGTCGTCTAAGTCGCTTTGGATAAAGGTTTCTGATAAATCTGAATGTAAAACATATAGCTTGCGCCATCCTTCCCCCTCACCTCCTCTCGACGGCTCGCCTGAACATTGGTCTTCTTCAGGATGGACGTCTGCTGGTCTGCCGCGAACAGGGGTGTCCTCGCGACGTACCGCCTGTCACTCAAAAACATGGAGGTGGGCGCCATGGTTACGCTTTTATACCGCCGAAAACCTCCCCTTTCCCTCCCTTCGTCCTTAACCCCGGGTGTCGTGAAGGAACTTCCCAACTCCCGGGTCAGGGTCAGTCTGGGGACAACGGACTCCGGAACTGGTCGTCGGTTCCAGTCCCTGCTGCACCCAGGGGCATCCATCGAAGAGGGGGATTCTGGAATACAGGTCCTCCTGTCAGCTCGCGTAGTGCTAGGGAAGGCACGGTGATGCCTCAGGATGCCACCACCAGCACGACTGAGACAGATAATAACAAGAGTGTGTGATGATCAGTCATAATTCCATAGAGACATACAATAAATTCTCTCTACAAATTGGACTACATTTGAAACGCCCCATGTAGATTGACTATAGAAACCATTAAAAAGGAAGTGAGCACTGCTGATGTGGTTCTGAAAGCGTCAGATGTCGGATATAGTGCCACCTCAGTGTGGAAGTATGATGAGATGTTGTTCTGCTTGGGAACGGTCTCAATAACACACACCTTGTCCAGACCTGTCTGCCCCCTGCTTCAACGAGCAGAGAATACACTCAGGGTGTGTTTCAGAGGCAGCCATTGCTGTCTACAGGGTCATCTATAGTTGGACACGGCCTGGCTGGCTATTTATATTTTTGTCATATGAGTAAATTATGAGTAGAGACAGGGTGAGTTACTTTACGAACAGGTCCTGCCGAGAGAATCCTTTTATTTAATCATTGAGGTTAATTGTATTTTGCAAATTGATGCCTATATTTAAATAGCTCTGTAATTACAGAATGATTACAACAAATCTAAGCTTTCCAAATCTATCTCTCTGGTGCAGACTTCGTTCAAAAGCTAGCAAGCATTCTAGAGAAATCCATAAAAGATGTATCACACAACCCATTTTTAGGGCTAATAGAAAGAGCTAGCCAGATGTAGCTCTTGCTAACCATCTTAAAAACTATTTAAATCGATATATCAACAACACGGAACACAGCAGACAACACACAGCGGAATCTATAGCTCTCATGCTAAAATTGAAACCAACGTAAAATGTGTGTAATTCAGAAAATAGTAAAGTTGCTACATGTTTTGTAGTTGCTTTATATTATCATCAAGCTCATAAAATGATCGCTTGGTCAGATCACCAGGGTCGCCATTATGAGTGTCTGGTTTCCATGGCAACCAACCAGAGAGGCTCCCTTCCTGATCAGTAGCACGCCGTCAGTGAACACAAGACACACACTAGACCACACACACACACACACACACACAAACACACACAGACACACTGTTCTACACACCAGATACACACACACACACACACACACACACACACACACACACACACACACATTTACTGGCATATAATTTGTAGATTTAATATGATTCTCAACTTGAAGAGCTCATTTTGTATTTTGAATTGGGTTATGCAGCTTCTCCTCCTCATACATTCAGTCAGTCACATGACATCTGAAGAACTGGGTCAAGAGCGCATGTGTTTATGTCAGAGAGACAGTAGGTTGATAACAACCATGTATCTTCTCTAGATAGGCCTACATATTGAAAACAAGGGATATTAGTTTTCACATATTTTAGAAGAATAAAATGTCTGATACAGTTAGGCCTACTTTTTTGCCAAAATCACATTTTGGCAAAAAGTTTCATTTTAAAATATGACTGTTGTTGTTATTGTAGTTATGTCACTGGGCCATTTGAACCTAGTTATCACAGTCTTACGTACATACAACAAGTTTCACTTTTAGGTAATTACATCTGAATTACCACAAGGAATGTCACACGTGGCATGGCAACCATGGCAACAACAAGCAGTGACCCCAAACAAAAGTGACCTCTAGGAACTGTGCTGTCCTGTTCTCTCACACTGCCCTCGACGCATGCGCTGTCTTTGTTCCCTGGCGATAACTTGCAGTTCATCTCTCTGATGAATGTAAAACTATAAACTCTCTCGTTGTTCTGTATTTTAGGGAAGTTCTGTTGAGTTGTTAGAGAATGGATAGAAGATAGATTTGGATCAACAAGTGACAGTGGAAAAAACAACCGCACGATGTTTAAGGAAACTATATCAAGTGAAAAAACAACAAAAAGAGTTTAAAGACGTAACGTTATTTCTCGTTCTCTATGACTGTATACATGTATTATTAATTACAGTTGGCCGGATATAAGTGCGGTACGCCCCCTGGATACGTGCATGATTTCATCGCAGACGTGTGGGAACGGTAGGGCATTGTATGAACAGAACAATTCACTACAGCAATGAAAAGAAAATACAAAACGAAATCTTATTATTGTTGTATTTACCGCCAGAATGCAGAATGCAGAATGCAATTGGCTTCGATACTATTCCAGCTAGGGTATGTAAGCCACGGCCCGTTAGACCAGCCGAAACAATAGAATAGTGGTTCGATTTATAAATGCAAAAACTCACCCCATTTAGTGAAACGATGAAATGCCGATGCAGTTAATAATTACTTCCATGGTTCATAAGCAACATGTAGCTATGACATGTAGCCGTAGCTGTGCCTTCCTACCACGGAACAAAAAAATATCACTGTAGAAAAGCTTTCACTAACAGTACCAGGAAATGGCGAGGTACACCGCCTTGTGGATATGAAAGGTAACGCATGTACATTTCGTGTTGGCCAATACTTTCACTTTCAAAAATAAATATTTGTCTTCCTCAATATTCATATGAAGTGTGACAATAATGGTATTTCACCCTGTTTGACAACCAAACATCGAAATGGGTTTTAATTCCCATTTCGCAATGCAACTCATATCGTGGTAGAATTCCTATTCCCCTGGCCAGAAGTAAACCAGTCATCAGAAAATGAATCATGACCATTTTAACAACTAGTAGTTAGTATTCATTAATCCATTCAGGTAGATGGACAAAGTTATTGAATTTTTTGTACACTTTAACTGAAATATGTATTTCAGTTAATTAATTATGAATTAAAGTACTGACATCATGTGACCCTAACTGGTCTTGGTTGTCATCAAATCAATAGTGGCCAGGCAGTGTGTTGTGTGTGCGCCTCACAGGCTTCATGTGTGAGGGAGACTTACCTGAGAGATAGCTGACATTCACAACACATTGGTTTATATGCAGCCAACTGTAGCGTTTATGTTTTATATTTGATTTAAACAAGTAAATCAGATCAATCACTCTGGTTACAATCTTTAATTTAATCTTCAACTCAAGCATTCAAATTCTGTACAATACGGAAATACCTTGCACAACAAGATATTACTCCTATAGCTTTCATAAATATATGCAACATACATGTCCTTTGAAAGTGTAGATGTGCAGATGCAATAGCACAAAAAGAATAAAAGGTAATGTTGGTTAATTTTACTTTCCTTTTACCACCAGTTTATAATGTTGCCTGTCTGTATTACCTGCCTATTTCAATCAAAATTGACTTGTATAAGGACAAGACCAAAACACAGTTTTCTTCTGGGGTTACATTTCCATAGCAGATAAATACAGGTTGTATAATATCTCATAACCTAGGAGGAGAATAAACTAGAAGTCAACACAGCGGCCCTTCCTCTCCCAGTCTCCATAGCGTGTTGGCTCCAGGCCCCTGGGCCCCCCCTGCTCCTTGGTCTCTGGGTTCACGTCATTGGGGAATCCTTGGTGGAGGAGAAGACTTAAATTAAGATAGTTAATTGATACATCCGTAGAAGCCAATTCCAGCCGATAGTGTTTACCAGGTAGGCTTAATTGTAGAACTAGAACTCCAAAAGCTTAAACCACTGCTCTAAAGAGTGTGGCACAATGTCCCTAAATTGCCTTACTTTGAGGGGCGTCTTTATTCTTCTCCTCTGGAGAGTCAAGTCGACCCTGGGGTGTTTTGGCTTTTCTCAGGGGCTGCTTGTCCTTCGCGGCTCCGCTCGCTAACCGAGAGCATCCTATAAAGTCACATGGAATTATTTATGACGCTATATACTTATAAAGAAAAAACAACGTATATACATTTTAAACATCTAGAAGTGAGACTTTACTTGATGAGTCACCTCTATAAAATGCTATAATTATGCTTACTTGAAGTCTGAATAATCAACAATCACTGATTTGAGAGATTTTAGGTCACACGCTCTTAGCCTATCAAGTCGATTAAGAAGATCGGGCTGTTTCAAACATTGTAAACAAATCATACATTACTGACCAGATAAAACGGATTCTCTGATGAAACTCCGGGATAATAAAGATGTGGTTGTCGCGGCGCATCGTAGCAGAGACATGTTGTAATAGGAGATTACTGATATAACAACGTTGGATTTTTCTCTCGAACAGTTACACAATTTTCATCTGGTTTGTCGCGTTAAGATGACGTTTCCTAGACGTCCTCATTGCGTTGCAGTCACTTGATATCGCCACTAGAGAGGGCAAAAGCACAACAATTATGATCCAGTTTGGCCCTATTTGAATATAATCTGTCGAGCGAAGCAGTGTTTGTTTATATTATGATATATATCTCATATTTTTTTATTTTCTTTATTTTGCTATATTTTTTAACATTTGGAGAAGCTTGCTATGGCCTGTCTATCTGTCTATCTATCTATCTATCTATCTATCTATCTATCTATCTATCTATCTATCTATCTATCTATCTATCTGTCTGTCTGTCTGCCCGTCTGCCTGTAGGCCTATCTATCTATCTAACAGATCGTTAGATCTATCTAACGATCTATCTATCTATCTATCTATCTATCTATCTATCTATCTATCTATCTATCTATCTATCTATCTATCTATCTATCTATCTATCTATATATATATATCTATA